>APFE030388796.1:17357-60507 GCA_000404065.3 Pinus taeda | reverse complement strand
AATGCCCGTGAACATGCCTTCAGTTGGCAATTTGGGACACTTCCTCTAGCAGAAGACTTCAGCTTCTTGCCAGTTTCGGAAGAATTCCAGGAACAAAATTGGGGACATTTCCTCTAGCAGAAGACTTCATCTTCTTGCTAGTTTTGGAAGAGTTCCAGGAATTGCATTAAGCATTACAGAGTTGTTTGTCATCCGTAAACCATCACAGGTTGAGACTTCCCTTTTCAAGTTGAAGTTCTCCCTTGTATCCGGGGTGAGACCTCCCTTTTATGGTTGAAGGTTTCCCTCTTCAAAACAATAGGATCACTTCCTCTAGCAGAAAACTTCAGTTTCTTGCCAGTTTTGGAAGAGTTCCGGGAACTACACTAAGCGTTCTAGTGTTGGTGGTCATCCTTAAACCACCACCCTTTATACCAACATTTCAGAGAGCACATTCAGCCTAGTGCTGCCATGCATTTTTGCACATTTTCTATTACAGCTCTCTTCTTGGACTCATACATAACCCTTCGGATTACGGGGGGGAATGTTGGACACCTAATCCTAAATGGGTTAGTGTGGAAGCCCAATGGACAAAAGGAGTCCAAGAGACCTTGGGATGTGAATCCCAACGGTCACAACAATGTACTATAAATGTATATCTCATGTTAATAAAAAATGGACTCACATGATTTATCTTTCCTATTTTATGTTTCCCATGTGTGTTTAACAAGGAGGAAGCTACTACAATGGCCTAATCTCCAATGTCCAATTATGGAAATGGGATCTCCAAAGCTCTACTAAATTTAACCACACTTGAAAATAAATTGATTTTTATTTCTCCTACATTTGTATGAGATTAAGTTAAAACATTTCACTTATTCCACTTGTAACATAATAACTAAAAACATGTCACTTTTCCATTTCCTTACATGAAACTTTTCAAATTCCTTGCATGTAACCTTTCAAATTCCCTACATGCAGCTCTTCAAATGATTTGCATGAAAATAGGCATAGATCAGCTACATCCATATGATCATACTACAATACTATCCCATCCAAAAGAATAACATTTTCTTCAATCAATTACCATACTTTTACATTTTCTTCAAACAACTACTATACTATTACATTTGCATGTAAGCATTTCTTCAAACACTTTACATGCAAATTAATATAGAAAACTATTTGCATACAAGTAAGCATATATCAACTACAACAATATTATTACACATCAATACTATCCCCAATCACAAACAACATACTCATTGGGGCATTTTATCCAACAGTTTGTATGCAATTAATCATTGAATTATTTAATCATTTCATCAAACACTTTGCATGCAAACTAATATATCGAATGATTTAATGCATATATCCAAAACTGCAGTAGTACAAGTTAAGGAAACTGAACCATATGATCAGTGGAGTTATCCCTCACTATGGTTCAAGTTTTAGCTTCTGAGATTTCATATATGAAAAGTTATAGCAAAAATACCAACACAATCCTATTTGGTGCACAATTCTAGGAGTATCCATAAAGCTCAATTTACACTAGTCATATCTCCTAAAATATAACGAATAAATGTCTAAATTTTTTATCACAACATAAGTGGGATTTCCTCTCTTTGTGGAAAAAATTTCAGCTCTTGAGAGTGCCCAGAATAAAAGTTATAACAAAAATGTCAGTGTGACCTGTTTGAGACCTGATTTTAGGAGCTTTCAGAAGGCTCGATCCCCTCTGCTCATATCTCCTAAAATATTGCGACCCAATATTTGAAATTTCTACCACATAATCATTGATATTTCCCTCAATATGGACATTTTTTTCAGCTTTTGAAAGCCTATAAAAGAAAAGTTATTGCATAAACGCCAACGTGACTTGTTTAAAGGTGCATCCAGGAAGGTCATCTTCCTTAGATCATAATTACTAAAGTATCGTGAAATAATATCTGAAAATTTTACCACATTATCAGTGGGATTTACCTTCAGTATGGACAAATTTTCGACTTCTAATATTCCACAAAAGAAAAGTTATATAGATATGACAGAAAGGTCAAAAAATTAACCTTTGTTCTTCATTTTACCTATGATAGAGCCCATCCAGTCCAAGTGTTTGAACCATGCTCTGATACCACTCTGTAACAACCTCTGGGGTAAATGTGCATATAAAAAAACATAATAGGAACATAAATACAATAAAAATATCAGCCATGAAAATCCATATATACATCAATACATTTGCACGTGAAAATCAAGGGATTGTTTTTTTCATTAATAAATGCAATGAACCAACCAGAGATGGGACTAGCATGTTCCACCCGACCATAGATTAGTTGAGCCAAGTCTCTCTTTAGCCAATCACCCCCATGCCATATTCCAAGCATGAATGTGGGATCTCATAGAACACATCAATCAAAACTCATCTAGGGCTTCTAGAGGCCACCCACCTCAACCTCTCAAACAGTGTTTCCACCTCACGGCCGGACATCACCAAAAACCATCATCAGATTGGTCTCCATCCAAGCCTTCTAGGGCTTCCAGAGCACTTGTCCAACCAAGGCTTCTAGAACTAGTAACTCAACCCACAACTTATATAGGTCTTCCAGAGCGTTTGTCCAATGCTGGCTTCCAGGACTAGTAACTCAACCTGCCAAGGGCTTCTAGAGCGTTTGTCCAACCAGGGCTTCGAGGACTAGTAACTCAACCCAAGCTGTTGCAGGGCTTCCAGAGCATTTGTTCAACTAGGGCTTCTAGGACTAGTAACTCAACCCAAGCTATGGAAAAATGAGAACCAACCAAAACAAAGCAATGAAAGTAAACCCACAATCACCATGGCTATCCAGGAAATGGCAAGGCTAAGTAATCCACTGTCAATCATGACCATCCTCCATGCCAATGATAGATCATAACTAAGAAACCACATGCATGTGCCATGCATGCCAAAACTAGTGAAGAACTCATACATGGAACTCGGCACCTGTAAGAAAATCTGAAGTAGTTGCTAATCTCGATGCCTTCTTGCGATTTCCTACTCTTCCTTTGCCTTCTTGCTCCAAGAATTCAAGTATGCCACACCCTCCAAGAGTGCTCCAAGAAATCTCTAAGTAACCAAGAGTATGAGAGAGAGAGAGAATAATGAAAAAGCTCCAAAACTGAACTGGAAAAAAAAAAGGATCGCCAACTGATCCTTAGAAGCCATTTTATGGATGAGGCCTCTATTTTCTTCATTTTCCATTATTTTCCTTCAATTTCCTCCTCACATGAAAATGTGACCTTTCACCTTGCTTTCCTCCTAATTTCCATTATATTCATAAATAAAATGTCAATTAATGCCTCATGCTCTTTCAAAGCCTTAGCCATTTCCTTTGCCAATTTCCTTAGCCATAAAAAAGCAAATGAACACCTCCTAGGATGCATTTCCCAACATTCAGCTTGGAATATGTGTCCCATCATCCGTGGCATTTATATATTTCTACATGGAATTTTCACCAGGGCTGTTACATTCTTGCCTTGTTTGCATGAACTCATCTATTTTCCTTTTTAGTATCTGTTTATATAACTTTACGTTCATCTTCTCCTTGCCTGCCTTTTTCAAGGTTCTCCTTGCCATTATGCATTCCTCATCAAACCAAGCATTTATAGGAAAACAATTTGATTTTGATTTCCTATTTTTTGCTCTTTTGCACTTCTCAAGTGCACTTTGAATTATATTTGTTAACTCATGACTGTTGAAGCTTTTGAAACCATAATTCTCCTTCTGAATTAATCTCTCTAACATTGTCTTGAAGATAGTACAATTTTCTTGTGTTAGAAGAATTTTTCCCCTTAATAGTGATTACCGAGAGCATTGGGTTTTCCTCCTATGTTGTATTTATTCTAACCATGATAACTTTATTCAAATTGGGTTATGGTTTGATTTTAAGTCCCAAATATGCTCTCCAATCTTAACTTTGTTTATCTTTTCTATCAAGCTTTGTGAACACATCACATAGTCAGTGACACTTACCCTATTGTATGTATTGCAAGTGAAGTTCCCAGACCTTTTCCATCTATCTAGACCATTGCAAATAATTAAGTTGAAAGCTCGACACAGTGTAAGCAACTCCTCTCCAAAATCATTGTTAACTTTGTCATCTTTTGAACACCCCACCCATTGGGGATTCTCCTCTTCAGTGAGCCAAATAGGATTGTGATCCTCTTTGCAACAAATAATACTAGCTTGATGATTTGTTGTTATAGCATTGAAATCTCCCACTAAAATAACTTCTCCCTGCTAAGAGTACACAACAATATCTTGCTTTAACGCTGCATATGGATCCTTGCTATCTAGACCTTTATTTTTGTAAGTTTTTGAGACTTGAGGGGAAAAATAACATGTCGCAATTCTTATGTCATTCTCATTCTTTGATATTTTGAACCATAAATATTATTATTTATTTGCATCTTCTTTAATTAACTTAATGTGACAACCTTCTTTTTCTTTCACTAAAACTAGTATTCCCCCATACCCTTTACCATTTTTTGCTACCTTGTTCCAAACTGCTAACTTCAAATAACTGTCAAACACGAGAGTTTTGCTACCATCATGTTCATGAGTTTCCATGAGACAAATTATGTCTCTACCTTCCGCAATAGGCTCTAACCCATGTCCCCTCCTCTAAGGGTAACCTCTACAATTCCAACAAACTAAACTTAGGTAGACCTAGGTAGGAGTTGACTGCAACGCAGTTTGGCACATAAGACTCAAATTTGAGTCTTCACCCCTTTTCATCAATGTTGATCTTGTTGTTTTCCTCCCTATTATCGAATTCTCTGTTTTTTCTTTACTGCCATCTTGTTGCCCTATTTTTCCCGGAGGCCCAAACACTACGATAATTGTTTTACCATTGTACAACCATGCCTTTTTCCCTTCATTTCTTACTGTTCTAATTTTCTCCACTTCTTCCCTTCTCTCCTCTTGTTGTTTGCTGGCTAAATCTTCATCTAGGAAGAACTGTGAGCCTTTCAAGAATTTCTTTTTGCCCAAGAGATGGTCTTTGTCTTGCATGCTTTCCATGGTGACTTTAATGGGTCGAGCCTCTCTTCACATATCTTCCCCACCCTCCTTGCTTGCAAAATTTTCCCTTTCCAATGTAGTTTCTCTTTCTGAAAGTCTCTTGTCAAATTGAGAGTACTTTCATTCTTCCCATAATATTTTATTCCCCTGATAATAAAGTTTGTTTCCCTGTCCTTTCTTTCTTTGTGTTCTCTTTCATGTTCTCTACGAGTACTTGCATCTTCTTCTTCCTCGCTCCTTATGTAATCATTAGTGTCTTCAGCTATAACTTTGATTCCTTTTGGACCATCTTTCCTATTGTTCTTTTTTGCCTTCTCTTTTGAAATGTCGGTTTTCTGAGATACTTGCGTATCTACCTGAGTTACTTTAGAAATTTTCACATCCTTGTTTGTTGCTATTGATTCTTTCATGATTTGCCACATTGTCTTCATGATTTTCCATTCTTGTTTACTTGTCTCTAGAGCCTCTTGTAACATTGTTACCTATTCTTTTAAAATTCTATTACCTTCCATTAAACATCGATTTGAAACTGTGATCTCTAAAATTTTGCGGTCTCTTTCATGTTCTTTGGCTTCCAAAATCTCTAGAATTTTCATGGCCTTCATAAGTTCTTGGACATAGAGATCCGATGACCAAGTAAGAAGTGTAGATGTGGGACTGTAAATGGTTGATTCTTCTTTATTTTTGTTGCTCTTATTTATTTTCTTTCTCTGGAATGATTTTCTTATTCTTTTTTGTCATATAAGGAGAGCAAGCCTACGCCTTAAAATTCCTTGATATTGTTTTGCATTTACCTAAATCCACTTTCTTGTTTTGTTTGTTGAAGCAATTTTGAATTGACCCAAATGATTTGTTTCCATAAAAACTGAGATTTCCTTTCCATTTTTAACATTTACTATTGATTTGCTTTCCATTTTAAGATGTAACAAAACGCTGAGACTTGTCTGAAAACAAGATGCGAGGACTCTTTAACGAACGAATCTAAAAAACCATGAGACTGTTGCCCGTGAAATTTTAAATCTTTGATAGGTTGTGCGGGTATCAATGTGTACTCTGCTGCAATACCTCTACTCTTTGTCTCTGGTACACTGAGACTAGGTAGTGCGACCACATACAACTTACTGATATGATATGAACTGATACAAAGAAACTCAATCTGCTAAATGCAAACCACTAGGGATTTCCAGATGTCGGATAAAAGGATCCTTTTTGCGGCAAAAACATTGAAGCATACTCTCGTTTTTTCACGGATTTTCAAGTCATAGGCTCCTCCGCTGAATAGAAACATATGTATGTAAAATACATATGAATGAGAGAGATGAATGAGTGTTAGGCACATCAGTGCACATCTCCCTTGTATTGGAGTGTAAAATTCACCTCCCTTTCTCAAAACAAAAATGTTTACATATGTGTTAGGACGAGGTTAGGTTTAATTGATTGTATCTTGAGTGTTAGCTTAATGTTAATGGCTAAAATATTAGAGTTTAATGTTGATGGTTAAAATATGTATCTTGAGTGTTATAACGTTTAATGTTGGTGGTTAAAATCTGAAAGACTTGGGTATGTCACACAATTATTTTAGCGTATGCTTGGGAGATTAATTGACTTATGGTTTGTTTGCCACATTATACACATGTGGGTGGTATTATCTCAAGGGTATATTGTCATAAGATGTGATATTCTCAGTGGAATGCATCTACAGTTCTCTATACACCTAATTCTATGTTACATGTGTTGTATGCTTCATACAACATTAGAATCTATATCCTTACAATTAAAATTGACTTGGTTGTACATTGTGTGATATTATCATTTCAAATATAAAAGAAGAAATTAAAGTATCATATTAACATCCACTTAAATCAATTTGACATGTCAAACATGTGTTAAGTATTTTTAATGATGGGGGAAAACAAACTTCTAAAGGTCAAACACTTTCTTCACACATGTAATAACTCTTTATATAGTTTCTTTTAGATTTGACATATATTTGAGGTGCATTGAAAATATTGAGATAATTTCTTTTCCCTTTTTACAATAAGATAGGCTTGTATACAACCACTAAGACCCAAAAGAAATGGGATGGATTCTACAGTGTGTGATATTATCATTTCCCAAATAAAAGGAGAAAGTAAAAAATCACATTAACATCTATTTAAACCAATTTGACTTGTCAAATGTGTTTTATGTCCTTTTTATAATGGACGAAAACAAACTTCAAGAGATTAAACACCTTCCTTCACACATGCAATAACTCTTTATACAATGTCTTTTAGCTTTGAGATATAGCTTAGGTGCATTGAAAATACTGAGATATTTTTTCCCCAATTTACAATAAGATAGGCTTGTCTACAACCACTAAGACCCAAAAAAAAAGGGGAAGGATCAAATCTAACTTTCATCGGATGAGTTTGAAACAATATCCCCACCCTCATAAAGTGAGATAAATTTGTGGAAGCTGAAATTCATCCAATCAATTTGGATCAATAATCCCTTCTTCTTCTTAATTTGCAAGAATAACCCACTTAAGAAGGTCAACACAATCTCTAAAAACTAAAATTCACCAGATCAAATTGAAACAATAACTCATTCATCTTAGAGGAGTTTGATCAACAAAAAATAAGAGAATCTTTCTATCAAAATCTCGTAAATCATAACAAATATGGATAGGGATAACTAACCCATTGATATTTATTCCTCTAAAAAAATTACAACTTTCATCCTCCTTCACGAGGAAATAATGGTTTGATTTCCAACTTCCCTTCCTCTTTATGATGAAAGATTGCATTCAAACCAAATCGAAAAATAAATATTGTAATTTATTGTTAAGGGACAAAACTAAGACGTGAAATTTGGGTTCACCTTGAACGCCATAATAATCCAAAAGGTAAGAGAAGCAAGGTGCATTCTATTACTCAACATTGAATATATTGTTTTTATGTATTTTCCATCCCATTTATCCATCCCATGTAAGGTCAAACCAATTTTAAATAGATTATGTGTGTATTGCACTGACTTAAAGCCCTCTAACCTTAAGAGCTTTTAAGCATCGATAAGTTTGCATTTTTTTTAAATGTCTATTTGGTTCTTAATAGATATATAGTTAACATGGATCTACATTGTTATAAACTCAATGAAGAGGAAATAATATTTTCAAATGAAAGAAGGAAGGAAATCTTGTAACTTAAGATTCAAAGACAATGCTCAAAGGCAATGTTGGGGCACCTTGAACTCCTTCACAATCAAAGTGGTATAAAATCAATGGAGAGAAAAGAATATTTTCAAAACAAATAGAGAAGGTAATCTTACAAGTTACCACTAAGGGACAAAGCTTTGAGGTGAAGTTGGGTTTAATTTCACCTTGAACTCCATGACGATCAAAGTGGTATAAACTCAATGAAGATGAATGGATACATTCAAACCAAATAAAGAAGGAAATTTTGCAACTTCACATTAAGGTATAAAACTTAGAGGCAAAGTCAAGATTAAATTCACCTTGAATTCCATCATGATCGAAGCATTATAAACTCAATGAAAAGTACAAAATACTTTCAAAGCAAACAAAAACATAAATCTTGTAACCTAACATTCAGGGACATGAAGCCTAGGTTAAATTCACCTTAAATTACATCATGATCAAAATGGCATAAACTCAATGGAGAGGAAATGACACTTTCAAATCAAACAAAAAAGAAAATATTGTAACTTACACATGAGGAACAAATCCCAGAGGTGAAATTAGGGTTAAATTCATCTTAAACTTAATCACATCAATGTGGTAGAAACTTAATGAGGAGGAAAGGATACTTCTAAAGTAACAAAGAAGGAAATCTTGCGATGTTGGGATAAATTCACCTTAATCTCCATCCTAATCAAAGTGGTATACACTAGATGAAGAGGAAATAATGATTTCAGACCAAATAAAAAAGGAAATCATGTAAGTTGCCGTCAAGGACGATCTCAAAAGTGACCCTTGATTAAATTCACCTTAAACACCATCATGATCAAAGTGGCATAAACTCAAAGTTTGATGAAACTTCCAAGCATAAACTAAGAAAAATAGACAAAGGTGACCTAAGAAAGAAAAACAAGCAATAGAAAAAGGTAAAATTTATTTATTATATTATAATATAAACTATAGATCACCAAACTAAGATGATGGCTAATTTTAGAGTATCAAAGTTATATATTTTACAAAACCTATGTTCCATCAAAATAAAAGGTGATTTAAAAATATTAATGAACAACCCTGAGTAGGCCTTTAAAATAAAGTTGAAGTGTGTACGAGAATTTGAAGGATTGTGAATTTTTCTTCTCACAATTTAGGGGAGAAAAGTGGTTCATAAATGATGTTATGGACAGAAGGATTAATTTAGTTTATATTAAATTAGATAACTAATTAAAATAACAAATAGGATGGGAGCCTTGAGGGTTAGCTCAATTATTTGAGTCCTTATTATTAAAGTAATTTTGTTATTGAGAGGTCACGATACAATTCTCTCAACACTCTCAAGATCAAGTTTCATGGTTGAGCTAAAAGGAAGTGATTTCTTCAGGTGGATTTTCCTTATACAAATATTTTGTGGACATAGTAGTCATCGATCTTTGGGGTCTGTGAAACACATAGAAAAAAAATAGGATGGGAAGTTGTTGGCAGTGCTGGACCCGCCAACATGTTAAGGCGATCTCCCAGGTAAGAAGTCCCAATTAGACCTTAGACCATTTGGTGTAGGAGTCCCAACAGTGGGTCATAAGGTAATGCCTTGACCACGATTTCGCATAGAGGCAAGTAAGATAACCCTATTAGTAGCAAGGGTGTGACAGATGCAGAGAGTTAAGGAATGTGTACGAGAGGTTCCAACACTTCGAAGGGAGAGGAAGGTGAAGGTGGGTTCCAGGTTGAAAGGGATCAGTCCCAACTCGGCTATGAACCACCACACAGAGGACATGCACAGATTTCGGCAGAGTAGTCCACTTGGATGTGGAAATCACAACATACAAGGTAAGATAACATGAACAACACTCACGGATCAGTCCGAGATGAGTGTGACGGTTGATATAGCAAGGTTCATGAGAAATGTTTGTCTGATGCCCAACAGAGAAGCCGACACAGATGGTGACAAAATTAACAACATATGCAACACATTAACAATAAGATTCATATAATTGCATACAAATCAGTTCATATACAAGTACGCAAGTTAAACAACATATATCATTAAGGCAACTAGAACAATCCAACTACAATAACAACATATGCATGAAAATGTGTTGGCTCTTATTATTAAAGAAGTGTAAGTCACAATTATACAATACACCATGTAAACCTACTAGCCCCAATAGTGGAACATTACAACCACATCCGCCTGCTCCTCCAAAGAGATGTACTAGCTCTGTGCAGTGGAGAAGCCAAGGCGTGTTACAATATTGTTCAAATCTTCTTCAAGATAGTCTTAGTAGAAGCTTGGTTGACCAAAAGCCTTTATAGTGAGTTATGAGGGACTATTTATAGCAAAGGGTGGGGTGACCCTTGACATTCCCCTTTTTGACAGTTCAAATACCCTCATGACTCTTCACCTACTCTATGACTGTTACATCCAATTATTAACACTCGACTTACACTTGACATGACTCAACATTACAATGCACATGTACTCATGTGAGACAACATGGCTTGAACAAGCCTTACAAGACATCACTAACACGCGGTCCAATGTGGTGAGACCAACTCTTTGACATTCTTGTGATGGTGAAGCTGGTGAGCTGATGCCAAGCTTGGTCATCTGTGATGGTGTGCATGTACCTTATGGTGACATCTTACTGGAGTGAACTCTTGCCTCTGTTACAACCGGTGCATTGGTTCGGCCTCTTCATCTAACTCGTCTACTAACATGCGCACGGCCTTCTTAGGTACAATTGAACCGACAACACATTGATGCATAGTGTCTGTGCTGATCTTCAAGTGTGTGTTGGTGGTCATGCACATCAACTTACCGAAGTGCATGTTTAGCCCCAATTGGACTTGCTTCTTGTCTTCGCCTAGGTGAGTGTGTTGAATGGGTTGGATTGCATGCGTGCGCTCAACGACATGCATGCCGCTGGATCCTTTACATGCGATCAACAACACTACTCACCATGTTTGCTCTGTGTTAGCTACTGGGATGGATCCTTAACTTGTATTGGCGCAGTTTCATCCGTGAGTGCATGTTGCGCCCAATACTTTTCTTGTTCCTGCTACAACTCATTGGATTGTCTGTGCAACTTAATGTTCTTATTGAGTTGCTGCTTCAACACAAGCAACTCCTTCTTTGTTCCATCTTCTTCCTTCGCGCGATCTTCATGTCACGCTGTCACTTCATAGCCTGAGTCTCCAAAGTTTCTTTTATTATCAGTGGATCTGCTTGATCTTGCAACTTTGCTTTGCCTCTATGTTGTCAACAACCTTCCTCTTGCATTTGTTGTGTTTGATTCATTTGTTGCATTCGGTATGCTGCCTTCAGTTATTTTTCATGATGTTGCTCTTGTGATGCTGTTGCTTGATGTCCTTCTCCACGAACAACTTGATGTCTTCATGAGTAGGCAAGCTCATAGACACTTGATTGACTGCATCCCCAAGTGTGCTCTGAACGGTGTCTTCATCTCTGCTCTCATGGAAGCCATTGTACCTATATTGCTGAGAGGAAGATGAACACCTGCGATACCTGGAGACATGGAAACACTCATAGCAAGTAATATGTTAGTCAAAAACCAGAATGAACATGAGAATTGACTTGCAACATACCTGGGCGAATGATCATGAAGGTTGCGCAATTTCGGCAGGGAGGCCGGGAGACCGACTGCCAAGACTACACAAGGCACAGTCCATGTTACTGAGAGACTGATTGACTACTAGAACTACAGAATGCATAGTCTAGTCTGGTTGTTGGCTATTGGGATTACGCATTGCACAATTCCAGCTGGGAAGGACTGCTGGCCCAGGGAAGGATTTGCACAATTTCTTAAGCCAAGCAGTCACTGTCCTCCAGAAATGTGCAAAACAGTCCTAGAGGCTAGCGTTGGGAAGGAATGTGCAAATCTGGAGAGGAAGGTGAGCCTTCCTTTCCCAGATTGCGCAATGAAGCCTTGGTGAAAGTAGATCCCGGGCCAAGGTTGGCTTGGCTCGTCGATAAGAAACTGAAAGAAATGGCGACAGTAAGTGATAGTAGAAGTGATAAACAATGCATGAAAAACTTGAATGGAAGATTCAACAAATAGATCAACATGCATATGGGTGAGGCCATTCACTGGTTGGGCGAACATCCATGCAAAACAATTTCATGCATGCGACAACAGTGAGATAGCAACAAAAATTGAAACAGAGTTGGGACAAGCTAGAATACCTGTAAATGACAATAGGTGATCAAAGAAATCACGCAAATAGTACTCACACAAGCGAATACACAAAAAGTGACAAAAATGCAACACAAGGCATGGGAAGCGAGCTTACCCCAAAACAGCTGAGCTGAATGTGCCGATTGCTCCTAGATGTGATGTGGGATGTTTACAAGGTTGATGTGAGGAATGAGCTCTGCAGTGTCCGGTTAATGAGTTTTTATAACATCGAGGTTGTGATGCGCATGCCACAAATCTAGGGGAAGCGACACTTGGAGGGAGGTTTTTGAATTGTTCCTTGCATGTAACCTCCAACTGCTAAATATAGAACCCTAAAACAAGGGATGCCTTTGCTTGCTGCCTTGGGAGAAACAAGCTATGCATGCAAGTCTGTTTTGCTGAGTCCCGGAGGAAACTGGTCAAATTAGCTGCTCATACAAGAGACTGCTTGATTGATGGAGAAAAATGCGCATTTTTGGCTGGGAGCTGGGCTAGCTGCCCAGGAGATTTGTGCAATTTCTAGGCTGAGCAGTTGACTGCTGCCCAGATTTGCGCAAATCCTCGGATGAACAACTTGCTGCTGGGAAAATTTGCACAAATCCTGCTAGGAGGGTTGGCTGGTAGGATTGCGCAATCTTGGAGCCCAATAGGTTGTCAAAGAGTGCAATTTTTGGAGGAAAGGCTGGTTACCCTCTAGAAATGTACAATTCTCAAGGGGAAGCTACTTAGCCTGTAACTAGACCAAGTTCGGGTGAGCAACCTGTGAAGGGAATAGATCAAACTGTGATTGACAGGCTACCTTTGAGCAAGAAAGACACTAAAACTTGAGGACTTGATGAAGCAAGGCAAACTGTTGTGAACGTTGGTAGGGAGGCTCCAAAACAGGCTAAGGCAAAATTTTGGAGGGTGGTTATAGCTGCTACAACAGAAGTCTAACTAATAACAAATTTAGCTATCAATCTCGATTAATGGTAGTTTAGGCTATGGGTGAAAATGAAGTGATGCTAAAGCCCTCATTTAATTCCAAGCCTCATAATGGAAAAACTTGTGTGTATGCATATATTTGTTGCACAACTATACCTATAATAGTGATTGAGGCGATGTGTAGAATTGAATAAATTGAGTGGAATATATATTCCTAATTATGACAACTTAATGACAGGCTGACTTTCACAAGCCTGCACGAATTAATATGAGGTTCTCATCCATCTTTCCATGATACAACATTTTCATATACTTAAAATTTTCCATACACTCATAAAATTAACCAAAAGCATTTAATAAGTCAAAGCTATCAATCCCATCTAATGGTAAATGAAGTAGCATTCTTGACAACAACCTGCAAGAAAAATGTGGAAAAAAAGGTTGATAATGTAAAGAGGGAAATGAAGTTAAACAAAAGTAAGTGGGATCAAGTCTCACTAAGCATATAAAACCTATATATGTAGTTTAATATGAACTCATTGTCTCATCAAGAAATATAGGATTTTATTGAACCACCTAACTAAATTTAATATGTTATATTTTATTAATTTTCCAAATCATAGTATAACATTCACAATTTCATTACATCTAAAGTTATATTACCCATTTTATATTATATTTTTCTTTAGGGAAAAAGTATTTATCTTTGACATTTCAAATGAAAAATTAGAATATACATTGACTTGTCTTAATAAACCCTATAACAAATGCATTTTACTTTTTTCAAAAAATTTCAACATCATTAGACTCTTTGTAAGTCCTATAACTTTTTAATTGCATTCATCCTAAGCTCTTAAAACAAACTTTTACATATTAAAAAGTTCCTTTTGTTCTATATCTTCAACAAAAACATCAACAAAAGACATAAATCACATCTCTAATTTCATCTTCTAAGTTAATAAAGAGCAATTTCAAAGATTGAAACTTGGTCCCGTTCTCTAAATTCATGTTTAGACAAGGGTCCCTTCCTACACGCAAACAACTTCCTTAGATAATTGATTAACTCTATAATTGAATTCTCTAAATGTGTGCCAAAAAAAATCACCAAAATTGTTTTCCCTCTAGGATCTAATTCATTATTGGAGCTAACATAATATTATTATTTTTTCAATTTGTTGTTTCCCTAATCTACTGAATATATTGGAACCACCAAATACTTGTAATTGTTTGGTACATTTTTCCACTTTTGTTTTCATAAGAAGCCAAAGTACATAAAATTTAGCTCTATTGTTGGTTCCTTACCCAATAACACATTTCAATAGAAATATTAAGATGAATCAAAATAAAGAATAGCCCCTACTACACATATACTTAAAGCTCCTTGACAAGATCCATAAAAAAATGCCCATGCTTTTCATAATCAATGTTGAGTTCTTTTAAAAATCCTTGAGTTTTTTTTTAATGTATATAATTTCCTTTATAGGTACACCCTAATTTTGTGTGTTACATGAGTAGGATTCATATCCAAACCTTGAAAAACCATGTTGTTAAATTTCAAGATCCAAATTTCACATATCACATAGCAAGACAAAGCCTTGAAAGCTTATTTGGTTTTATATGTTAACCATGAGTAGAGATAATCTACCAAATTCAAATAATCCCTTTTGTTTTATTTTTAGATGAAATTTGTAATACTTCATTCCAAATAGCTCTAGCAAAGGTCATGTGGTAAATTATTGATCCATTGACTCTTTAATGCATTATTACAATATGCATCTGCTAGGGATATGCTAATTCCTCTTTTTTCCATTGTCTCATGTAAGAATTTTATTTGCCTTGCAAGCTAAAGAAAAAAAATGATTTTAGAGGAATCTTTAATTTCCAAACTATATTACACCACTAAGCTCTTTCTCTTGTTTGGGATTCCCCTATCATTGTTGACTAAATCAATTTCATTACGTACTCATTGATCTTTTATTTTTGGACCATTTAATTAAATCCTTCTATTTTGAAACCTTGATAGCATTGTGCTTTAAGAATTTGACATATTGTATCCATCTATTCACCTTTTCACCCCGAAGGTTGAAACAGTCCACTACTTCCAATCTTAAGAACTTGTATTTAATCCATTACTATTTTTTTCTATTTCAATGAAATCCTCAATGAATGCAAGTTGTTTATATGAGCTTATAACAACTATAATTGTCCTTTTGTTGAGTCTCTATTACTTCATACAACTTTTCCCCTTTGCTCCCCATTGTCACTGAGAGCACTACAAATTCTATACATGCTCCTCCACTACTATCTTCTCTCTCCACTTTGCAAAGCCACTTTAAAATATCACCTTCTTTGTCTTGCACTCTAACTGTTGAGTTTTCTTGCATTCCTCCTATCATTTAGTGCAACTTATATTTCAAATTGTTCATGTTGCAGGTTGATACCATCATTGGTAAATTAATGGGATACAATCTCCACATCCTCTAAATCATTATCCCTCACTGCTTCATCATACTCCCACAACGAAGTCGCATGGAGGAAATGTATTTTCTCTACTTCAAATCCTATTCCAGATGCATAGCATTGAACCTCAACTTCATCTATACTTTTGTATCAGGGTGGTCACAGATGGCATTATATGAGGCATATATCACATACCTTTGAGCGAACCTCAATTGGAAGCTCAAGTACCCTGCTTACCTTTTGTTTGCACTATTACCACATTATCCACATGCAATGCCTTTATGACGCTCACCCCTTCTTGATGTGCTCATCTTCGATGACTATGGGATGAGAGCCTCCCTTAAGTTTTCATTGATCGTCATGGTTTCAGGTGCTAGTTGAAGTGCTTGGTTTTCCAATTTATCTGAGACACTATTTAGTGCTCTGAAAACATGTTTGACTTGGATGTTTGAGAATGAGGGTATCAAGGAAATGATTCTATTGTATATTGTGGTAATTTTGCATCTAAGGGATTAGTCCCAAGAGAAATATGCCTAATTATATTGTTTGAGTCACCTACAATTATGAGACTTATGATAATGGCATGGTTAATAAGAGACCTTGAAGGAGTGCATACATCTGTACTTGGTTATTTGATATTTCCCCTAAACCCTATGAAAGCTCATATTCAATTTGTCCACCAAACTCATGGAGAACCCTTGTCGCTCTTGCTACCCCTACTTAACTTTAATTATTAAGGCCAAACTCAAAACATAAATATTCTTCAACCATATCCATTTATTTTCTTTAAATCTATCACTCTTGTCCATTTCAATAAAAAAATCATTTCTTTTCCTTTTGTCCTATTCATAAAAAATACCGAAATACTCTTTATTATTATTATTATTTATATAAATTTCTTTTAAAATATTAATATTAAGATTTCCTTATTTTATGAAATGTTGGAGGATCTTGGTTAAGATCACATAGGAAACTTTAAGTCACGCGTTTCGAACCATTGTAATTATGGTTTAACCAAGTTGAATCACACTAGATAGTTCGAAACACATTGACTTTAAATTTTTTTATTATTAGTTTAAATTAATTAATAGATATTTTGGACTTTTTATAAGTAATATTTTTTTTTTTTTTAAAATTGAATCACTGTTCCATGAAATAAACCAAAAATTGAAATGATCTATGATTCATTGGTCGTCATTACGCAGAATGAAGACTCTGAGGTTACATCGAGTCCAACATAAAATTTTCACCAAATAATTCAACAATATATAATTAAAAAAATAAATCAAATAAACTCAAAACACTAGACGAAACGAATTGTATCACTTTATGAAAGAAAACACCTGCCACTTTATGACCGGATGTTAAAAAGCAACATATCATAGAATACTACTAAATTTGTTATTATGTTTTCATGTGTTGGAACTCTATTTTATTTTAATCATAAGAATAAGACATATCTACATCTCGAGAAGTAGTGAAAATATACCCAAACACGTCTCATTTATTTATTGATGAGACCAACCGCGTGTGTCCATCTTGGAGGCACGTCGTTGACAAATAGCACATGGCTAAAAATTGCACTAAAAATGCATGTTGTTGGTTGGTTTTTGTTTTGTTTTTTTATTATTATGAATTGTATTTTAAAGCTGTTATTTTTTAGTGTGATTTTTTAGATTTTTGGAATCCGGTGTAAAAGTTTGAGGTGAATTTTTATTTTTTATTTTTTTTGTGTTATTTAAACTAGTTTTTTTTTTAATATATGGATTCAATATTTTGGGAAATTCTTAGGGCATTTGAATTGTTTAGGGGTTACTCATCAAACTTGTGATTTCAATAAATTCTTGTTGGATTTAAGAGAAATTAGACCTGAAAACCCACTAGAAAAGCTTCCAAAAAGTTCGCACTAAAGATAACTCGATTTCAAAGTGTTTAGACCTGAAAAACCCACTAGAAAAGCTTCCAAAAAGTCGCACTAAAGATAACTCGATTTCAAAGTGTTGTGTATTTATATATTTGGTTTTTTTCATGCATCTATGTATTTATTTTATGTTTAAAAGTTTGTGTTTAGTGATTGTTTTTCACATCTATTTTCATTGTGAAATTTGATTGGAAGAAATTTATTAATAAAAGTAAAGTAATTAATAGAAAGCTTGGAAATTAATTTATTTGTTGTAAATTAAAAGAATTGTTTTTAGATTTTAAACTCTTAATATAAGAAAATATAATCATTATACAAGTTTATAGGGAAAATTTGTTTTTCTAAACTAATTACCAAAAGTTAATTATTAAACTAAATTACAGGAAATAAAGATTAAAAGCTCATATTCCCCTTACTAGCATAGCCCACATAAAGATTAAAAGCTCATATTCCCCTTACTAGCTTAGCATTAAAAGCTCATATTCCCCTTACTAGCATATCATTAAAAGCTCATATTCCCCTTACTAACATAACCCACATAAAGATTAAAAGCTCATATTCCCCTTACTAACATAGCACATATCACCTTTGTGGGTCATCGCTTATAAAATTTACCTAGGTGACCTAAAACAAATTATGCAAGATGTATTTATACCAAAAAAGAAATGATTGCATCATAAAACTTATTCTTATAGAAAATAAACAACTATTCTCTAAACAATTTATGTAAAAGTAAAATGTTAAAAAATAATAAAATTACAAAAATGAAATGAGAGCATAATATAATACAAGAGGTTCTTTAGAGCTCTTGTGTGTGGGCCTTCCTCAATGTGCTCAAAGGAATTGAGCTAATCTCCAATAAACCAATGAGCAAAAAAAATCCATTAAATTGATGAAATATATAATACGTAGTTTAGTTGAAACTAGTTAGCTCAAGAGCTCTAAGAGGCTATAAAGAAAAATAATATAATACTATTTTAATTACTAAGGTTGAACCTCGAAATCCTTTGTACATGGAAGGCAAGGACCAACCACCTTGATAAGTGGATTAGTTCTCCCCTAAAGCCAAAAATTATGGGACCTTACTTCTAGGATCAACTCTATTTGAACATATTCGGTCTCCAAGCTAGTCGAGGTATCTTTGAGTGCACTGAAACTGTCTTAAGTCGAGTGCTAGCTTCATTAGGGACAAGATCATTGATTTATCTTAGGCTTGTTGGTAAAAAAGTCTTCCATATTATCATGGCATTTCATTACTCTAATTGCAACAAAATTTAAGTAAAACCATGAGTATGACCACATCATTCAAGCAATCTTACTCAAATCGAGATAAATATTCAGAACAACCACATTATACATCATACAAGATTAGATCATGTGTATTTTGGAGAAAAATAGGAAAAAACAGTGCTATTGATGGGCATATAGAATGGCAATTATAAAGGCCCATCATTACCCCTAGCTTAGGATGTTGCACATCTTTATAAAACAAAAAATTACACTTCTTACCCCTATTGTTCTTTTCATTGCTTTTTAATGTCCCAAGCAACATATTCGGTGAGGGTCCTCTACTGATAAAACCCTACAAAATTTTCTATTTCTTTCCATTCTTCCTCTTCTTTTCCTTGATAAAAAACTATTGTTGGTATGAGTAGGAGAGTTGGATTGGATCTTAACCTAATTCCTTTTGTCCCTAGCCTCTACATTGATCTTTTATATAGTGGGGTCTGGGAAATTACATACTATAGATTAGTGGGAGAATGAGGCTCCCCAATATGGAGGCTATGGGGTAGGGACTGCCATCCCCTTTTGTGGTTGCATTTTGCCTATCTTTCAATATTGGGGCTACCTTTTAATTTGATGATAAGATTTCATGTGCAAAAAAAAATATCCTTTGGTTTAGGGATTTCTACCATAATCTAAATAGAGTTATTTAACTCTTCTTCCCTATATTTCTTCATTTCTTTTGCTTTTGGTTCCTCATGTCTAAGTCATGATGCTAAGGCCATTAGTTGCACATCCTTCACATAGGCATTGGGGTCCCAAGTGTATGGTTGAGAGAGGACAAGAATGTGGAGATAAAATCCACACAATCTTGCTTTCTCTTCTATATTACTATTTTGGTATGCCTGCATTAACACTTTGGGTGTCTGAATACTGAACTCTTGTTGATGTGCTAAACTAGATATTTGGTACATGTGTCATTGTTCCTTGAGAAATAATGCATAAGTCTTGTTAGGCTTCATGTAGTCTCTCATTTCCATGGATTGGTAGGCCATTGTTCCTAAAGATGCTTCCATTCATCCAATTTCATTATCTTTGGCAGATGTTTCCCTTTTTTCTTTCTCCAACTCTTGCATAATGATTGATTTTACTTTGTGAGTTATTTCTTACTATTTTCCTCTTGTAGTTTCAACATCATAATCTCATCCCTTAATTGTTGTAGTTGATCCTATAGCCTTGTTATGTTTCCCTTTCCTTGTTTTGTGTTATTCTCTTCCATCTATAAGCTTCTATTTTGGCCTTTTTATTTCTAGCATGGCATGGGGTAAAAAAAATTGGTTGTACCCTACATGTACTTGATGTTCCTACTGCTCTGAATGATTTTTGTTCTACCAAGGGTAATTTCTCTTCCTTAGGTGCACACTCTTCTTATAACAGACCTAACCTCCTAGGTCACCTTAAGGACATGGGGGTCATAAAATTCTTCACTTCTTTCATTCAAGTCAAACTCAATTTATGAGGCTTCCTGAAATGCCCTCTTCCTAACCAATAGAGTTGGTGGACCTCTAGCATATCACTTTGTTCCTGTAGGCAATCGGGTTAGGGTTAGGGGACCTTGGAGGAAATTAATCCAACAATTTGGTAGTGTTTGATACTCAGAGGAGATGTCATTGGGATTACGAGTAGGATGCCTTTTTCTGGAATCATTTCGGATAGTTCTCCAATACATGCTATTTTTAGTAAGTCAATTTCAAGCAATAATTGGTTCAACTCGAAGGGTTATTATTTTTAGTATTGTTGGTGGGCTTAGTTTTGATGACTATCTCAAAATTTTATACAGTCTAGTAGTTTTAAATAAAATAATGATAAGTTATCAATTAATAAAGTTAAACCAAAGATTTAAATTTATTGTTATTTTGATATTTTTAATGAAGGGACTATAAGGGCCAGTTTTAGAGTGAAAGATGTTTTATTGAAAGAATAAGAAGAATGAGGACTTTAATTGGGAGACTACAACTGATTTCTTTCAGTCCCACATGCCTTGATGAAGAAGGTTGAACTTCTAGGGAGAGTTATAAAAACAAAGTTGTGGAGTTCATTTCATATGTTGGTTTTGATATTTGATATTTCCATTTTATGGAGGAGAGTGCTTCTTCTAGTTTTGTGAGATGAAACCCCTTGAGTGTGACATTCTCTACATTATTGAGGGATATAATTTGGAGAATATCTTGGTGATTTCAAATAGGGATCATAATTGGGCTTCATTGTTGGTTTGATATCTATAGTCTAGAGCAAATATGAGGATATTTGTGGCAGCAAAAAGGACTTTGGAGCTTTCTATAGTACTATTGCTACAATAAATGATTTTTCATATTTCAATTCCAAATCAGACTTATGCATTTCTAGATTTAATGTGTATGATTGAATTGTGTTTTTAAAGCATTTTGGTTACATGGGTATTGTTCGTTTTAACCACACATTGTAATCCCAACTCTAAAAATAAATATGAGTGATGTCAGTTTGTGGGTTTACCTAAATATTGCTACTTTTCTGAGTTATTTCATTGTTTCCATAAATCTGAGTTACACTAGTTTGTGGGTTTTTCTAAATGTTGTGATTTTTTGAGTTATTTCATTGCTGCCAGTGCTATTATTGTAAAAAAAAAAAGGGTCTATGTTATGGTGGTATCAAAGCAACGTATCCTGCCATCTTAAAGGGTTCAATATGCTAGTACAATAATATATCGAGATTTGAACAACAACCGTATACACTCCATTAAAATACTTGTAGAATCAAGTTTGATACAAATTTGGCTATAGAAGAACAAAGGGTAATTGAGGGACAAAATACAGGTAATATGGGTGGTAGACACCCTCGAAATCAGAACTTTGAAGAACACTTTATGAATTTTATGAATGTTTTGGTTAGACGGAAACAAGATGGAGAGAAAAGAGCCCAAGCACAAAATCATTGGTTGGACCTTTTGACACAATTGATGGCTAGACAACTTGGAGTTGATATTGGTGGTAACAATGAAAATAATGGAGACAACAATGGAGGCATAATGGTCAAAGAGAAAACTCTATTCGCGAGGCACTTCAAAATCAACTATCTAGAACCATTAGTTCAAGGCCTCTTATGCCTACCTTCCCACCTAGAGCACAACACCAGTTGAAAATGAGCCACAAGTCATCGATTTGTAGAATCAATTTATGCAGGATTGGGCAAATAATGGCCTAGAGTTTTAAGTTGCTATATTTCTTAGAGCTTATATTGATGTTAGGATGAAACATAAACCATGCACATGTGATAGAGCACAAAATTATGATTTGAAGAAGAAAGAGGGTAAATTGACTCTCCCATATTATCATGGTTCAGGGAAGAATTCCACATGAGCTTGGATTCATAAGGTTGATACTTATTTCCAACTCAACCCAATGCTAGAGGAAGAGGCCCTCAAATATGCAACTATACACCTTGATGGTATAACACATGAGTGGTGAAATTATGGGATGATCACCACAGGACATGAAAATATTACTTCATACATATATTTTACAGAGAAATTGATTGAGAGATTTAATACGAAGGATCTGGAGCTACATTTCAAAGAGTTGGTATATCTTAAGTAGTGGGGCTCAATTGTCATTTATATTATATATTTTTAGGGGCTTGTAGTGCTAGTCACTGATGTTTAAGAAAGAAGAGTCATGGTGTTATTCATGGATGGCTTTAAAAAACCTTTGAGATGTTGGATTGAAGCCCTCAATCCACCTACTTTGCAAGAAGCCATAAAAAAAGGGACATGGAGGCTTCTACTTCTAGAAGAAAGTTTCAGTCCAAAGCGTTTCCACATAAGAGAGGCAAAGATAAAAAAATAATTTCAAAGAGAATCACAACAACCACGACATGATTTTAATAGGTTACATAGTGAGCAACTAAATGACCTTAGAAGATGTTGACGGTGTTGGACCTGCCAACATTCACGGGATCTCCCCGATAGTAAGTCCCAACTAGACCTCACACCATTTGGTGTAGGAGTCTCATCCAGTATGATGGTCTGGTTTCCATTATCTAAAATATTTTCCTTAGCTCTAGCTTGTTAGCACATGAGAGTGGTTTTCTTAGTCTTTGAACAACAAGGTTCACGTGCTTCGTGAGTGCTTAGTTTCACTTGTGTCAAAGTTCTTTCACTGCAGAGGGAGAGGGTGGAAGTGAGTCTCAGGTTGAAAGGGAATAGTCCCAACTTTGCTAGAGACGCACAACACAACAGGACATGCGTAACTTCCAGCGGAGTAGTCCACACGGATGCAGCAATCACAAACACAAGTTGAATAGATAACACATACAACACCCAATAGAATAGTCCACACAAGTGCGGCAGGCGTTATAACAAGTTTACAAGAATGATTCTATCGAGTGTCCATAGAGATAGCCCACACAGGCGAGATAACATTAACAACATATGCAACAATTTTCCAATAGCATATGTACTAAAACAACCAAAATAGTTCAACTATCTTAATACAGGTTAAAGCAACATGCATTACAAGCATCCAAAGAATAGTCCTACAAACGAATACAATACATGTGCGAAATCATGCTAGCCTAATAACAAGCTTCTGAATTAAGTGAAAGTTCCAAGACACATTTGTACACCATTACATCACTAGCCCCGATACCGGAGCATTGGAGCCACTGCTTGCTCCTCAAAGAAAAGATTACAGACTCTCAAGGCTATGTGGGAGGAGCCAAGGTGAAAAGTCAGCTGCATGTACAAATGAGGGGTATTTATAGCCAAGGGTAAAACCGATCCTTGTGACTGTTCGACTTCCCTCATGACTGTTTGACTTACATGAATCTTCAAATTTACATGACTCTTCAGATTTACATGTGGGTCTCTTGGAATTCCACGTTACATTACATTGATTACAACAATATGGCCCATATTAGTGACGTGGCCAATGTGACTCATGACATGATTCAACACCACAAAGATGGTATGTTCATGCTGTTGGTGGTATCCATGTCGAGTTGCAGCGCTGCTGAGCGATGGATGTGCTCTTGGTGTATCATAGCTTCACCTCCACATGACAAGGTGTGTGGAGTCTTCGATGGTCTTGGTGCTTGCTTGATGTTGCACGTACATGTCTCTCATTTGCTTGTAATTTTGCATGATCCATGTGTTCGTTCATTCACAAGCAAGTCTCCTTACATGCACTCCTTGCTCATCCCGTTCATCATCGCACCATGTCACATTCATGTACTTGTATATGAAATCACTCATGATGAGACAACATCAAATCCAGAAATCTCCTTGTCTACCATGATGCATTGTTTTTTGCTTTTGGATGCAAGTGACCAGGAGAGAGGACAAGGCTTTGAAACTGTGCAGAGAACATTTCAAGCTAGGATGTGGGCTTCGGGCACTGTCCATGAAAATTACGCAGAGGTCACTAGGAGGCTGAGATGGGCAATTCAGATCAGCAGTGACTGTCTGTGGGATTTGGCTCAGTTGGAGGGTAGATCTTTGCACTTTTTTCAAGGAGATAGTGTAAGCACCAGAGGGAGACTAGTAATGAAAACTATGTAATTTATCTGGGGAGCTGGCAGTGGGCTGCTATAAAAATTGTGCAATTTCTTTGGGGAGATGGCAGCGGGCTATGGGAGGCTACTGCAAAAATTGCGCAATTTCTCCAGGGAGATGGCAGCGGGAGGATGTTGGCAAAATTGCGCAGAGTTGGGAGGTTGGCCTGCTGGACATCTCTGCACAGTTTCTGAGCTGAGTGGGATGCTAGGCAGCTCAGAGACTCCTCATGAAAACTGTGTAGTTTTTAGGAGTAGTAAGACGGCTGATAGGGTGACTGGCTGGAAAAAATGTGCAATTTTTAGGGCAGTGTAGTGACATGCAACAAGTGTCTGTCCGACATGTTTGTGTAGTTTCTTTAGTCAGCGAAAGAGGGCATGCTTGGTAACTTCTGCGCAATTTTTTGGAGGAGTGAGGCCCGTGGTCACTGCCCAGTCAAAATTTCCGGCTGACTAGCTGGAGGCCTGATGGTGTTGCTTGCAGGGAATGCAAATTGAGATGGCTTTTTGAGAAACTTCTGCACTGTTCTGGGTGACAGTCAGTCGAGTTGAATCCAGGATTGCGCAGTGCAAACTTCCTAGAAAGAAACCTCAAGATCTGCACAATTCTGGGCAATAGTAGATGTTCACTGAGAGCTGAGACTACGTAGTGCATCTCAATGAAGGTACAGAGTTTTGGTCGACAGAGTTTTAGAAAAATTACTAGGTGTGTGAGCGAGTGAACTTGTGCATGCATGACCTTCGAACACACACTCAACATGAGTCGATGACAAGGCACCTCGAACCATCAAGATAACATACACTCAGTGTGACTGACTGTCAGGTGCGAGTGACAAGCGTGACACTTGAGATAGACATTCAGATGACCGTGATGACACTTGCACGATAATGTTTGCAACATCGTGTGTGAGTGTTACATAGTGAGCACAACTCAAACATAACCTTCAACATCACCAGAATGAGGTTGCAATCATGACAAAGAAATCAACATGCCAAAGATGCAGCTGGTCAAACAAGTGAAAAGGAAGCAAGACATGTAGAATAATCACATACAATGACCTTTTGTGTTTGCACACATGCATGTTACTGAGGACAGGATGATATGACATTGACAAGTCGCCCTGCAAACTCAACTAAGAGGTGCACTTCAGAAGGTGTTCTTTACTTACCATACTTACCCTCAAGATGATCATGCATTCGACGGAGTTTGCATGTGGTCCTGATCTTTTCCATTACTTGGTTCCTTGGTCCTTCCCCTCAACCCCTTGGAAGTGATTTCAGCATGTCACATTTTCCTGTAGTCACTGAGAGGTAGATCTACGCAATTTCTGCGGATAGTGAATGCTATAAGAATGAGCCCCTTGGAGGCCTGTCTGCGCAGTTTCTTCATGTAAGACAAACAGGGCAGCTTGTACAACATTACACAATTTTGAGGCACAAGATACTGTTGCGAGATGGGGCTCCTGGGAGGAAACCTCTGTGCAATATCTGAGTGCAATGCAGCTAGACTACTCTGTGCATTTCTAGAGAGCAATGCTAGCTGCCTGATTGCTTTGCGCATTTTTGGAGAGCAGTGTTGGCTAGGGTCTTTGTGGGTTGTGGGATTTTAGCAAGTAAGGGAGGTTGGTATCTCTGCGCACTGCAGGGTTTCAGCAGGCAAGGGAGGAAGTTTGACAATTGTAGAAGCAAAGCGCACCATTCTAGGATTCTGGATGAGGCCAGGTTGCTCGAGAAAATGGCTAAGTGTGATATCAGTGAAACATTTGTAAACATTGATAGGACTTGACTATGATCACACGCAGACACTTGGCGACACAACATAGACCATCCAAAATGCATACGACATACTTTTCTTGATTAAACAACCTTCGTGACAAGAGTGCGTGAAGTGATAGTGAAACATGTTTTTGTGACGAAGACAACTCATACACACACAATTCCCTTGAAGCAAAACAACATTCCCTTTTCATAACAAACAACAACCCCTATGTCTGAAAATGATGCATGCTGCATAAAGATGAGAATGCAGGCAACTCTTAGGATCAAGGAGGGGAGCTTGAAATCATCAGCTTACCAATAAGTAAGCAAGGATGATCGATTGTAGGATCCAAGGTAGGCTTCGAAAATTGCATGTGAGCAAAAATTTTGGAGGGTGGTTGTAGCCGCTACAACAGAAGAAAAAAGTTTTGTTTCTATTGTAGAGATCCATGGGACCTCTCACATAAATGTAGTTTGAAACCAAAATATAATAAGTTAGAGTACTTTATTGCTAAATAATTTGCATTAGGTGCATCAAAAAATTGATAGCTAAGGTTAGCTCCATAATCAATCAATATGGAAACATGGAGATGATAAATTGTACCCTCTACTTCAACCACATATGCTTGATGATATTCTTGTGAATTCTAGGCATTTCTCTCGTTGCATCAATGATTGTAATAACCTCTTTTACTAGGTACACCTTTCTCTTGTTGTCCTCTTGTCTATGGGGGAAATATCAGAGTAAGTTCTCTTTTAAACAACCCCAACATTTCAAAGGCCTCTTTTTCTGATCCCCTTCCTTTCCTTCTACTCTTGTTGTTGGATTCATCTCACTTTTCATAGGATAGTTTTTTTGAAGCTTACTTCTTGCTGGAAAATTGTTATTTGAACTATTCCATCAACTTTATGATGCTGAAATATTGACTTCTTTTCCTTAAAACCATCTTTGTCTTTCCTCTTCCAAGACTTTTTTTATTATTATCTATGCATTAACTATTCATAACAACACTTATCCTTTCTTACGGTGTCATCTATAGTCTTTGGCTCATCAAAATCTATCCAGTCTTGGTAAGATCGAAGAAATCCACTAATGAATATTTGAGTCTTCACTTTCTCATCCTTGATATTACGCATAGTTGGAGGGGCTAGTAGACACAATTGACTAGCCCAATCAAGTTGACATACCAAAGAATATATTGTAAGTCGACCAACTCTCTAATCGAGTCTACCGACCCAGTCGATCTAGTTAAGTCAGTTGTGAAAGTTAAGCTACTCTAACTATATAGTTTGGATATAAATATGAATGTAATTGACTCTATGTATTAATCAATTGGTTGTTGAGGATATATTAATACAAGTGTGGATTCACTAGCTGTCTACTATTGTATTTCTTTTACTCTTTCATGTTTTACATATGATTCTATAGCTTACTTGGCATTCCTTCCTACTAGTAACCAATGCATACTTTTCACTAGATTACAACATTGGCTCTGTCGTTGGTAGTGTTGGACCCAAGTGTACACAATATGCGTGCATAAATGTTAACATTGAAAGAGATACAAAAATAGTGGGAGAAAAATATTACTAACTACATGAGGAGAAACCAACTATCGATTGCAGAATCTAAAGCACATTTCTTCATGGAAGCACATGAAAAGTTTATTGAAGTAGTTCCTGCTAAAATAAAGAAATATATTGACCACTTCCCTAATGTGGCAGGCAAAACTTGGTGGATGAATAAATTTAAAGTTAACAAACAGAGGAAGAAAAAACTTGCATGAATGGGTCAATAAGATATTAGATGACTTCTACGAGGAGAAAGCAACTGAAAACACAATTGTATCAACAAAATGAAAGAAAGGTTATTTGAATATTTGTATTATAGTTTATTTTGTGTTATACCTGCTTTATTGCATAAATTTCTCCTCGAAAGGCGAGTCAGACATATAATCAAATATTGACCACCCCTACAAACTCTAATAGAATCCAATCGAAGTAAGCAACAGGCTGACTAGGATAAGTTCCTTGATGCTTGGTGCAAAAATAAAAAATAGGTGTGGGATTACTTCTTAAGGAAATAAAAATCTTGTCGGATTCACCTTTTTTGACCATGAGTAAGTCGGGTCAATGATGGGGGGGGGGGTAATTTTTCGTGAGAGATAAATAATAAATAAAAAAAAGAAAAAAAAAAGAAAAAGAAGAAAAAGAAGAAAAAGAGAGAAGTAAAAATAAACTCAATATCAGAATGAGAGGAAGACGATTGGTTGCAATGACAAAAGAATATACACTTGAGGAAGAAACTTGATGGAGGACCCAAGAGTATATGTGTTAGTATAAACAACTAATCAATATTAAAAAAATAGAGAGGAACAAAGGACAAAAGAAGTGACAATAAATAAGGGATGAAAAATTCAACCAGAGATTAAGAAGTAAAGAAGTTTGAGAGCATGAGACCGATGATGCACATGAATCCTTTGAAGGTAGTAGACAACACCCAGAGTTGAGAGGTGTAGCATCACCCGCTTTGTCATAAAGTGGTAGTATACAACTAAGACCTCATAGGCATGTAGACAATATGGAAGTTGATGACTTAGGACCAATGATTTTGTGTTCCCTTGTTGTCAGTATATCAAGTTTCATTATCAAACAATTTCTCCAACAAAGACTCCATATTAATTTAGAGCCATCCACTATTTGGTATATAAGATATGAGCATGGAAAGTTGAGAGATCATCTTGAAATTGAAATTCCTGTAGTCAATTAAACTTGGATAGAAAATGAAGAAAATGAACATATACTTCTCCATATTCAGAATCTCATGAACATACCCCCCTACCACCATTATTATTTATTGATGAAGAAATAAATACAAGTCAAGATGACAAACTGACACAACCTTGTACGAATTAGTTCATCGAATAAATAGATAAGGGGTGTCAAACTAATGATATTTTGACAAGGAAATTTGATCCGAAGGGAAATTCACCCATGATGTTTAAACACGGTAATGTAACTAAAGGCTATAAATAACTCACCTCTTTTTGTAAGAGGGAAGATTGCATAACACAATGCAATTGCAATCATCATTTTGATATAATAAAAATTAGTTATCTGATTTATTTTCTGGGTTGGTTTACTGCGTGGGTTTCTTATTTCATTTCCTGGTGTGACAATTACTCAGATGTTGGGCCCCCCAAGATCTGGATCAATGGTATCATAGCGAGATACGACTCCATGAAAATCAAGGGTTCTAAGGCAGATCTATCAACCATATTCTTTATCTTTAAACTATCACAATCATCAGATAGGCTCAGACAACCCTGTATTCTGATCTCTTTCAGTAGACTGTAGAGTTGAATAAATGTATAGAGATGATGGATGACAACGACCATGATCAGAGACTCTGGAAAATTATCGTGTAAAGTCAGTATTCATTGAGTCAATATTACTTGTTTCCTTAGAGGGATTTGGAAAACATAAATAAAAAAGAGAGTTGTCTCATGCAATGAATGATGAATAGTGGTTGTTGTTGATTTTTGTTTCTTGGGAGGTACTCCAAGCCTTTAGGATCGAGGGTTTGGAGGAAGGAGCTCCATAGTTGGCCTTGTTGGCTTGAAAGCCAATCCTGGGGTTTTTTACCCATCGATGTTTGGGCCAAAACCGTGATGAGACTTTGACATGTTGTGGATGGTGATGATAGAGGATGTCGAGACAAATCCAACACATCAAGAATCATCAAATTATGAGTTGTCAAAGTGGAGTTATAAATTTTTGAAGTTAGAGTGTGGGTTTGTGCATGAAGAGATCAAGTTGACCTAGTCTTAAGATGTCAAATGACAACTAGACAAGCCTTAAAGGGTATTCATTGGAGCCCTTATGAATCCTATATAAGGAGGCATTGTGTGAGGTTAGGAAACAAATCCTTGGGCAAAATATAGAGCTCACTTTAGGTGAGGGAGATCTCTGAATTAGCTGCAGGCATGGGAAGACTTCAAGTGAAGGGAAAGGAGGCTATGTTTAGCATCCTTCATGAATATTTTGGAGGCCAAGTGGATTGAAGGTTAGGTCGAGTAGGAAAGGGTTTTTTATAGACTTGTTTGGGTTGTGTTTGAGGTGCTTTGGTGGATGGTTATCATCATTTAAGGGAGCCACAAATTTGGGTTGAAGGTCACAACTCTAGATCATAGTTGTGAGGGGTAGTGTGTCTATTCATATGGCTAGAAATAAGCCCATAATCCAATGTATTGAAGTAGCACTCAAGCAAAGGCATGCTACAACTAAACAAGGTAAGTTTTATGTGATTTTTATGCATATTTATGTATGGGATCTCTGCTATAGGTGGGTCGCAAACTGTTGTAGAAAACAACAGGTGATTGGTGGAGAGTTAAGGGTTGTGAGGCCTTGTGGAGAAGGCTATCTCTAGGCCGTAACCTCTAGATGAATATCACAACCTGTACAGGGGTTAAGGAGGGTTAAAACATGATTTTTGTTGTACCTAGAAGCAACCATAATTTGTTGTAGCAACATAAGACAATTCAGAGCCTTGTGTAGGTGTCCAAGGTATATTTAATATTAAGGAAGGGACAAGAAATTAGGTGGAAGTTTGGACAAGGAAAGAGCAGTTTTGGAGAAGTGGTTTAGGGTTGTTGTGTTCCCTAACTAGTCTTGTGAATGCACATAAATCAAGGTCAAGGAGGTAGCAACAGTGAAATGCAGATGTCACCTTGTTGATGATTGGATGCTAGAGGATGCGATGTCCTAGGAGAGGACACATTGAGAAGTCTGTTAGAAACCATGTGGAAGGTTCTCCATAGGTGTTAGATGCCCTAACTAGGAGCATATGCTACAATGGAATTGGTCACTTGTGGTTTGTTGGAGGGCAGCGTGAAATTGGGTCAAGTGTGGACAGTGGATTGGGAATTTATGGTCGGCTGGAGGACAACGTGATAGTGCCCAAGTTGGATCCCAGTGTGCACCATCTTCATGGAATTAGGTGGTTTCTAGAGTGGAAGAATTTGAGCTCAAGGTTTATTAAACTAAAGGAGTAGTTGAGTAGCCCTAGACTTGTGTGTGGAGAAGGACTTCTACAACAGATGATGGGCAGTCCTTCTAGCTTGTGTACATTGTGAGAGATGGACATCTTGTAGTGATAAGTGGCAGACTTATGTTCCCTTTGTTGGTCTTCATTAGATCAATTTAGGAAGACCATAGTGGGTTGAAGTCCCTTAGTAGCTGAGCAGCAGGAGTAAGAAGATTGAGAGTTGTTCACAAAAAGAGTTATGTAAAAGTCATTAGGAATCTCAATGCGTTATGCCCTTAATGGACTAAGGCACAAATAGTGAGCATATTGGATAGTCGAGGTTCAATGGCTAGATGGACTTGGATCGTTGAGAGAGGTAGTGTTGTAGATTGGGAGTGAAAGGAATAGGCAGGTATAGGGTACGAACGAGAGGATTTGAGAGAGCATGTGACAACGAGATGGTCAGAGTATCATTTTGAGGTTAGATTGGTTATCAATGGATTTACACCAAGTCCCAATTTTGTATTCTTTTATCAGTGGATATTTGAGGGCCATTATCCCTGGTACGAGAGCCCTAAACTGTTGTATTATTTAGTTGGACTAATATAATGAAGTTGGATTATTGTAAAAAATTGTAAAAAGCTGTCTATATTCTGTGCACTAGTAGATTTAATGTTGTTTATATTCCACTATGCAAATTAGCTTCATTGTGATTCTTGGTTTGGTAGTGTCAGAGATTTATGATTCTATCCCAGACACCAGGTTCGTGGAAAACAAACATGGTATCAGAGCATATCTGAGCTACTTTGAGGGAAAAAAAATTAGAGTGTGCACAACGAAGCAACTCAGAGGGAGTTGTGGGTTTCTAGGTCATGGAGTAGAGGTTTCAGCTGAAGACATGGAGATGTGGTCTTTACTGGCTTGGCAACGATATTGGCTAGGAGTTCTGGTGGATTGGCGGAGAGCTTGATGAACAATAGTTTGTTGTAGGGAAGATTACTGATCATGGAATTCCATTGATATTCCATGGATTGTTGGGACAACTCGAGGATTTCTTTGGCTTGGACGAGATGAGGTTTATCGAGATGGGTTCATGTGATGAACTACAAATTGGTAGGCTAGAGTACTCATTAGATCGTGATGTTGCATATTTGGGATTGGAGGGATTTTCATGAGTGGTATTTGATTCACGAGGATGAGTGCTTGCAGGACTGAGCCAGTGGAGGTCGTGTAGGCTCAAAGGGAGAAACCCATTGTATGTTCTGGATCTTCAGGTTTAGATATGATGAGGCAAAGGTACTACTGAGATTATAGGGTTCATTCTATAGAGTATGTTGTAATATGGACGCTAGATGGGCTAGTATCACCAGATGATGATGGTTACTTCTTAGTCTTGGAAGTACCTCCCTTACTAAGAGAGAGTGTTGATTTTTATAGCTTGGGACGTACTCCAAGCCTTGAGGATCGAGGGTTTGGAGGAAGGAGCTCCACAAGTGGCCTTGTGGGCATGAAACCCAAGGTATGGGTTTTGCACCCATCGATGTTTGGGCAAAAATAGTGACGAGACTTTGACATGTGGTGGATGGAGATGATAGAGGATGTTAAGATGAATTGAACGCATCAAGAATAATTGAATTCCAAGTTGTCAAAGTCGAGTTATAAATTTTTGAAGTTAGAGTGTGGGATTGCACATGAAGAGATCAAGTCAGCTTAGTGTTAAGAGGCCTAATGACAATTTCACAAGACCTAAAGGGTATTAGTTGGATCCCTTATGAAAACTATATAAGGAGGCATTTTGTGAGGTTATGAAGCAAATCCTTGGGCATAAGATGGAGCCTTCTTTAAGTGAGGGAGATTTCTGAATTAGCCGTAGGCCTGGGAAGACTCCAAGTGAAGGGAAAGAAGGCTATGTTTAGTGTCCTTCATTATTGTTTTAGAGGTTGAGTAGGAAAGGGTGCTTTCTAGACTTGTTTGGGATGTGTTTGAGGTGCTTTGGTGGATGGCTATTATCCTTTAAGGGAGCAACAGATCTGGGTTGAAGGCTGCAACCCTAGATCATAGTTATGAGGGTAGTGGGTCTATTCATAAGGCTGGAAATAAGCCTAAAATACAACATATAGAAGCAAAACTCAAGGAAAGGAAAGCCACAAAAAAATAAGGTAACTTTGATGTGATTTTTGTGCATATTTATGTATGGTATCTCTACTACAGGTGGGCTGGAGACTGTTGTAGAAAACAACATGTGATTGGTGGAGAGTTTAGGGTCATGAGGCCTTGTGGAGAATGCTATCTCTAGGCTGCAGCCTCTAGAGGAACAACACAACCTGTACAGGGGTTAAGGAGGCTTCAAATCCTTATGCCTAGAGGCAACCCTAGTTTGGTGTAGCAGTCCGCAATAATTTAGAGCCTTATGGAGGTGTCCAAGGTATCTTGAAGATTAAGGAAGGGACAACAAAGTAGGTGGAATTTTGGACAAGGAAAGATCAATTTTGGAGCAATGGTTTAGGGATATTGTGTGCCCTAACTAGTAGACTTGTGAATGCACAAAAATCAAGGTCAAGGAGGTAACAACAATGAGTTGTAGATGTCACCTTGTTGATTATTGGATGCTAGAGGATGTAGTGTTCTAGGAGAGGACAAGTTGAGAAGTATGCTAGCAACCATGTGGAAGGGTCTCCATATGTGTTGGATTCCCTAACTAGGTGCAAATGCTACAACAAAATTTGTCACTTGTGGTTTGTTGGAGGGCAGTGTGAAAGTGAGCCAAGTGTGGACAATGGATTGGGAATTTATGGTCTGCTGGAGGACAACGTGATAATGCCCAAGTTGGAGCCTAGTGTGCACCATCTTCACGAACTTAGGTGGTTACTAGAGAGGCAGAAGTTGAGCTCAAGGTTTGATCAACCAGAGAAGTTTTCGAGCAACCCTATACTTGTGTGTGGAGAAGGAATTCTACAACATATGATGGGAAATAATCCTAGCATGGGTTCATTGTGGGAGATGGACACCTTGCGCTGATATGTGGCAGCCCTCCATGCCCTATGTTGGTCTTCATTAGAGCAACGTAGGAAGACCATAGTGGGATGAAGTCCCTGAGTATCTAAGGAGTAGCAGTGGGAAAATTGAGAGTTGTTCACAAACAGAGTTGTGAACAACTCAACAGGAGTCTGGATGTGTTGTGCCTCTAATAGACTAAGGCACAACTTGTGAGTATATTGTATAGCTGAGGTTCAATGGCCAGATGGACTTGGATCGTTGATAGAGGTAGTGTTGCAGATCGAGAGTCAAAAGACCGGGATGGTACAGGGTACGACCGAGAGGAGAGGAGAGAGCATGCGATAACCAGATGGTTAGAGTATCTTGTTGAGGTTAAATTGGTTGTCGATATATTAACACCAAGCCCTAATTTTATATTCTTGTATTAGTGGATATTTGAGGGTCGTTATCCATGGTACGAGAGCCCTAGACTGTTTTATTATTTAGTTGAATTAATATACTGAAGTTGGTTTATTGTACAAAATTGTATAAAGTTGTCTATATTATGTGCACCAATATATTTTATATTGTGAAAAGTAGATTCATTGTGATTTTTGGTTTGGCAGCGTCAAATATTTAAGATTTTATCCCAAACACTAGAGTCATGGAAAAACAAATTGGTATCAGAACATATCTGAGCTACTTTTAGGGATAGTGAGTTTGAGTGTGCACAACAAAGAAACTCAAAGGGAGTTGTGGGTTTCTAGATCATGGAGCAGAGCATTCAGTTGACGACATGGAGATGTTGTCTTAACTGGATTGACAATGAGATTGGCAGGGAGTTTTGGTGGATTGGTGGAGAGCCTGGTGAACAACAATTTATTGTAGGGAAAATTATTGATCATGGAATTCTATTGATTTTCAGTTGAGACATCTCGAGGAATTCTTTGGCTTGGAAGAGATCAGGTTGATCGAGATGGATCCATGTAATGGACTACAAATTGGTAGGCTAGAGTCCTCATTGGATCGTGATGTTGCATATTTGAGATTGGAGGGATTTTCATGAGTGGTATTTGATCAAGGAGGATGAGTGCTTATAGGACTAAGCTAGTGGAGATAGTGTATGCCTAGAGGGAGTCTAACTTCAGAGGGAGAAAATCTATGGAGGTTTGGTATCTTTAGGTTCAGATATGATGAGGCAAAGGCACTATCAATATTGTAGGGATCATTCTACAGAGTATGTTACAGTTATGGATGCTAGATAGGCTAGTGTTGCTGGATGATGATAGTTACTTCCTAGCCTTGGAAGTACCTCCATCACTAAGAGGGAGTGTTTATTTTTGTAGCTTGCGAGGTACTCCAAGCCTTGAGGATCGAGGGTTGGAGGAAGGAGCTCCAAAAGTGGCCTTATGGGCTTGAAACCCAAGCCTAGGGTTTTTAACCCATTGATGTTTGGGCCAAAACCATGGTGATACTTTAACATGTGGTGGATGGAGATGATAAAGGATGTTGAGGCAAATCCAACACATCAAGAATCATCGAATTCTAAGTTGTCAAACTGGAGTTATAAATTTTTAAAGTTAGAGTGTGGGCTTGTTCATGAAGAGATCAAGTCAACCTAGTGTTAATAGGCCTAATGATAGCTGGACAAGACCTAAAGGGTAGTCATTGGAGCCCTTGTGAATCATACATAATGAGGCCTTATGTGAGGTTATGAAACAGATCCTGGGGCAGAAGATAAAGCTTTCTTTAGGTGAGGGAGATCTTTGAATTAGCCATATTCTTGGGAAAACTCCAAGCGAATGGAAAGGAGGTTATGTTTAGCATCCCTCATGACTATTTTTGAGGCCGAGTGTATTGAAGGTCAAATTGATTAGGAAATGGTGGTCTCCGAACTTGTTTGGGTTGCGTTTGAGGTGCTTTGATGGATGGTTATCATCCTTTAAGGGAGCCATATATCTAGGTTGAAGGTCGCAACACTAGATCACATTTGTGAGGGGTAGTGGGTTTCTTCATATGGCTAGAAATAATCCCATAATATATTGTATTGAAGCAACACTCAAGGAAAGACAGGCCGCAACAAAATAAGGTAAGTTTGGTGCAATTTTTGTGCTTATTTATGCACGGGATCTCTTCTACAGGTGGGCTGTTAATTGTGCTAGAAACAAATAAGTGATTGGTGGAGAGATGAGGGTTGTGAGGCCTTGTGGAGAAGGAAATCTCTAGGCCCCAACGTCTAGAGGAATAACAGAACTTGTACAGGGGTTAAGGAGGCTTCAAACATGATTTTCCTTATGCCTAGAGGCAACCCTAGTTTGTTATAGCAGTTTGAGATAATTTAGAGCCTTGTGGATGTGTCCAAGGTATCTTGAAGATTATGGAAGGGACAAAAAAGTAGGTGGAATTTTGGACAAGGAAAGAGTAATTTTGGAGCAATTTTTTAGGGATGTTGTGTGCCCTAATTACTAGTCTTATGAATGCACAAAAATCGAGGTCAAGGAGGCAGCAACAATGAGTTGTATATGTCACATTATTGATGATTAGATGTAGTGTCATAAGAGAGGACAAGTAGAGAATTCTGTTAGCAACCATGTGGAAGGGTATCCATAAGTGTTGGATGCCCAAACTAGGAGTAGATGCTACAACCTGATTGGTTACTTGTTGTCTGTTAGAGGGCAGAATGAAAGTGGGCCAAGTGTGGAGAGTGGATTGGGACTTTATGGTCTGTTGGAGGAAAAAATGATAGTGCCAAAGTTAGAGACCAGTGTGCACCATATTCATGGACTTAGGTGGTTTATAGTGTGGTAGAAGTTGAGCTGAAGGTTTTATCAACTAGAGGAGTAGTTGAGCAGCCCTAGACTTGTGTGTGGAGAAGGAATTCTACAACATATGATGGGAAATCCTTCTAGGCTGTGTTCATTGTGGGAGATGGAAATCTTGTAGTGATAGGTGGCATCCCTCCATTCCCTATGTTGGTATTCATTAGAGCAGCGTAGGAATACCATAGTGGGCTGAAGTCCCTAAGTAGCTGAGGAGCAACAATGTGCAAATTGAGAGTTGTTCACAAACGAAGTTGTGTACAAATCAACAAGAGTTTCCACGTGTTGTTCCCTTAATGGAATACGACACAACTAGTGAGCAGTTTGGATAACCGAGGTTCAATGGCCATATGGACTTGGATCGTTGATAGAAGTAGTGCTGCAGACCGAGAGTCAAAAATAGGGCAGGTACAAGGTACAACCGAGAGGAGCTGAGAGAGAATGCGATAACCAGATGGTCAGAGTATCTTGTTGAGGTTAGATTAGTTGTCGATGGGTTGACACCAAGCCCCAATTTTGTATTCTTTTATCAGTGGATATTTGAGGGCCATTAGTCCTAGTATGGGAGCCTTAGACTATTGTATTATTCAATTGGATTAATATAATGAAGTTGGGTTATTGTACACAATTGTAAAAAGTTGCCTATATTCTACACACTAGTAGATTTACTGTTGATTATATTCGTTGTGAAAAGTAGCTTCATTGTGATTCTTGGTTTGGTAGTGTCAAATATTTAAGATTCTATCCTAGACACCAGGGTCATGGAAAATCAACATGGGATCAGAGCATATATGAGTTACTAGGGACAATGAATCAGAGTGTGCACAATGAAGCAACTAAGAGGGATATGTGGGTGTGTAATCATGGAGTAGAGGGTTCAAATGAAGACATGAAGATGTGGTCTTGACTGGCTTGGCAACAAGATTGGATGGGAGTTTTGGTGGATTAGTGGAGGGCCTGGTGAACAATATGGTCTGTTGGAGGGAAACATGAAAGTGGGTAAAGTGTGGATAATGGATTGGGAATTTATGGTATACTGGAGGACAACGTGATAGTTGCCAAGTTGGAGTCTGGTGTGCACCATATTCATGGACTTAGGTGGTTACTAGAGTGGCAAAAGTTGACCTGAAGTTTTGATAAGCTAGTGGAGCAGTTGAGCATCCCTATACTTGTGTGTGGAGAAGGACTTCTATAACAGATGATGGGAAGTCCTCCTAGTCCGTGTTCATTGTGGGAGATGGACATCTTGCAATGATAGGTGGTAGCCCTCTGTGCCCTATGTTGATCTTCATTGGAGCAGCGTAGGAAGACCATAGTGGGATGAAGTCCTTGCATAGATAAGGAGAAGCAGTGGGCAGATTGAGAGTTGTTCACAAACATAGTTATGAACAAATAACCAAAAGTCTCAATGTGTTGTGCCCTTGATGGACTAAGGCACAACTAGTGAGCATATTGGATAGCTGAGGTTCAATGTCCAGATGGACTTGGATCATTGATGGAGGTAGTGTTGCAGATCAGGAGTCAAAGGACTGAGAAGGTACATGGTACAACCCATAGGAGCTGAGAGAGCATGTGACAACGAAATGGTCAGAGTATCCTGTTGAGGTCCAATTGGTTGTCCTTGGATTAACACCAAGCCTCAATTTTCTACACTTGTATCAGTGGATATTTGAGGGTCTTTATCCCTGGTATGGGAGCCCTAGACTGTTGTATTATTCAGTTCGATTAATATAACGAAATTGCGTTATTGCATAAAATTGAGAAAATTTGTCTATATTTTGTGCAGTAGTATATTTACTGTTGTTTATATTATGCTATGCAAAGTAGCTTCATTGTGATTCTTGGTTTGGTATCGTTAGAGATTTAAGATTCTATCCCAAACACTGCGGTCGTGGAAAAACCACAGTCATTGTGTTATGAATTGTGAGGCTACCACGAAATGCAAAAATTAGATGCCCAACACAAGTTTAGATAAGAAGAATTATGTATTAATACCTTTCGTCTATGTATTCTTTCCTTACAATATTTTAGCTCAGGCAAAAGAAATTATTAAGGATGCTTCCATGGCACAACCTCTTATTCATAGCCTTCAACTACATCGTCATACAATTTTTTCCTACACATCCTGAGGAAGACGCTCTCTGGTCTACTACTTTCATCTTCGACGGATTCAATCGAACCCACTTGATCTTGGAGGAAGATGCTTCAGTTATCCACTCCAAATTGATGATTTCCCTCACAAATAACTCACATTCATGTTAGGTTGTGCCCTGTATTCAACACTCGTGTAGATGAAAAGCAACAAGACACTTTCCTCCTTCACCATTACATTTATTTTATGCATGACACCTCCTCCCTCTAACACAGATGGAAGCAGATTAGCCTTATTGATGTGATCCAGGTGGATCTCCAAACACCAGTGGCATGGAAAAGGCTCAAAATTCAAAGTGGTAGAAAGATGATTAACTTGACATTAGATCAAAGTGCTCGTCGCCCTGATTCTAACAGTGTGAACGACACTCTAATCCGAGCCCGGATGAGGAAGATAGAGGCAATCAAAGTTAGGTTGACTTTTGTTGACTGGGCATGATTAATGAAGACACAATTTGGACTTTTTCCGACAAACGGAATCCGGCCAACTCCGGCCAGATTCCAGGTGAAATTTTCTCCTGGTTAAAATGACTCCTTTGGTCAAAATCCAAATTTAAAAAAATTCCCATGTTTTATTTAACAAAAAAAAATATTAAAAGAAAAAAGGTGGCAAGCCACCAACCCCACCACCCCAATCCTATCCACATAATGTATTAGTGGAGGGGCAGGTCACTACCCCCAACCCCTCCCACAGAACCATCGTTAAATATATGCATCAAATTAAGATGGTGGGCCGGCCTTGGGGCACAGACCCAACCACCAAAAGAAGACCGCTGTTGCACTAAAGGTGGGTCGGCCCTTGGGGCGTAGACCCAACCTCCACCCTCCATTCATTAAAGGAATATGACAACATAAGGAGAGGGGACAAGTGAGGTGGGAAGGCCCAGCCCGACCTCCCTTCCCATTAAAACATTTGTTATGTAAAAAATGGGAGGATGCGGTGTTTGACTGCCCAACCTCCTCCATAACAAAGATATCTTAAACCAACTCCGCCCAACGGAACTCTTGTGAAATCCACCGCCATTTTTTTATATTTAAACTCAATTCATTAGTGTTCCCAGGGAGAGGAGGGAGCACAAGTAGTTTGAGGCATATTTTTGCAGGTGGGCTAGATTTTCACTTTGTCATATTTTGACAAATTTGATATGATTTCAACATTTCTCGACAATACAAACGCAAAGGCACTTTCTGTTTCTCCATCAGAGTTCTCCATTTTTCGGCCATTTTTCAGTATGGAGGTATAAAAATCCTTTTTTGTAATTGATGCTTGTACTCTTCTTTCTCATGCCACTTAATGAATGAAGGCATCCCCATTGATCGAGCAGGGCTTGGAGACGTAGTCCAAGTCAGATGAACTCCGTTATCACGTTTCTTCTCTTCTTTCATTCTTTATGTGTTTCTCCTCTTCTCTCATGTGCACATTAAATTTCTATGTTTAAGCTACAATTTATTCATGTAATTCTTTAATACATCTATAAGCAAAAGATCTTGGATCAATTGTGTTACACAAAAATATCGTCACCTTGATTATTTGCAGTCGGTGTAGGCCTATCATCACCTATACCAGCTTCCTAAGAAAGTCTTAAACCTCAGCTCTTCGAAACAAGCTTGAGAAAAGAAAGAAAGACATCAAAAAAACAATATAACTCTGGTTCCGCACTTTCTCTTACTTTTGCCTGCAGGCCCACACCTTTTGTTCAAGATCTCTGCTTACTTATACGCTCTGTATGTAAAGGGGAGGGTGCGTACCCATGTAAAAGTCAAAAGGCACAATTTTTATCTTAAAAAACTCATCTTGGGTTGATTCTAGAGTTTTCTAGAAGGATTTGTTACGTGGATTGTTCGCTCCAAGTGGTTCATGCATCCCATAGAAGGAGAAACTAATCCCTTGTTGAGAGGAGTTATCCCTTTGAAGGAGGGACTCTATCCCTTTGAAGGAGGAGCTGGTAACTGATCTCCATTGCACTATAAATTGAGGCATTGGGTCAGTGGCCAGGGAGGTTAGAAGCTGAACTTTTGAGGGTAAATGCTAGTGAAATCAAGACTTCCTATTTGAGCTTAAGAGGAGAGGTCACATACCTTTTTGGCTTCATTGGGGAGTGAGTGAAGCTTGTCAAGTAGAGGAGACTTCTTGTTGGACCCTGGGAGGAGCTTGCTTGTACAGCGTCAAGGCAAAGGTTGTAAGGTTCTTTTCTTTTGAATTAATACAATCAAGCTCATTTTTCTCAACAGGTATCTTATGCTATTTGTTTCATGGACTCCTTGACTTTCATGTTAAATATGTTTTATAATATTGGATATTCAGGTGCTATTTAATCGTTTGCCTTTTTTGTGTTTGTAGGTTTGTGACGAAGGAACTTACTTGGATCAAAGGAGCGAAGGCATCTCCGAACTTGCGTTGGACATGAGGTAGCCCTTAAACACATTTGTTTGCCATTATTTATAAAGCGCATTTAGAGAAAGATAGTGTCTGGTTGGTTTGTTTGTCATTAGGTCTTCATTAGATTCTAGGAAGGCCTGTCTTGTCCGCAAGATCGACTAATTCCGCGTGACAAAATGGCGACTCCACTGGGGACTTGATTGTTTTCCTCGTTTTTCTTTGACTTGAGAAACTTGTTTTTTTTTTCTGTTTTTGGCTTGTTGTGTGTGGCTTTGGGTAGACTTAGTTGATTTAGCTTTGTTTTTTATTTTTCATTACTTTAGTTGAAGTCCGCAGCCTGCGCTTATATCACAGTGCATACCTATACGCACTTTGTTTTTGTGCACAGAGCGTACCCGCACTTGGGTGAGCTCTGCACCTGCGTACCCTGCTAAAGTTTTGAAAATTTTGACTTTTGCTCTTTTAGTTAATTTTATTTTGTTTTTATAGTAATTTTCCTCTGCCCATACCTGCATGTGACTGGTTGAAATCTTTCCTTGGTTTAATTTCATTAGCATTAGGGTTTTAGGTGAAATTCCTAGAAGTTTTGCTGGTTGGGTTTGTTTTTCGATTTGGTTGTGTGGTGGCTCTGAGCTTAGAGGCTGTAGGGACTTTAGATCACCTTAGTGTCTACCAGTCTTCTTGAGAGTCTGACCATGTTTGAAATCTCCCCTTGTTGAGAAATCCTCCTTGATATTTCTCTTCACAAAACTTCGATAGACTTGTGATTTAAAGTTTGAATTTTCATTTTTTAAAAAGGAATGCAAGATTGGTTTTTCTTGACTTATTTGTGATTCTGAACAAATTAGTCCTTGGTTTGCTTGTGACCAAGTAAAACATCCTCAAAAACACTTTTGTGAGCTTTTTACTTCAAATAGGGTTTTGTTAGTTTATAGATCTTAAGTTTGCTTCATTAAATAGTTTTCTCAAAGATTGCTTTAGTTATAGTTTTTAATGCTTTTAGAAAAATGAAAGGTCTCTTTTGAAAAAGCTTGTTCTTAGTAGCATTTGAGTTTTCGAATGAAAAGAGAAATTCTTGTGAAAATAATTAGTTGTCTCGTTTTTTAGTGTATTGAAACGAATACTCTTCTTTTGATTTGATCGTTAAAGAAAGATTTGTGTTTTCAAAAGTATTTGCATCCTCCAACTCTTTCTTAACTTGAACTTCATTGAAGAGAAAAGATTAGTTAGTCATCTTAAGTGCATCTTTATAGTGATTTTGTGTCGAGTCTTTACACCATAAGTTTCATCTCCATCACCTTTTGACTTAATCAAAAACCACTAAAAATCACGCTTAATATAAAATCAATCTAGAAAATTTTTTGTTTCTAGGGCTTTGATACACCAATATAGCTTAGGCTAGTATCTTGGAGTAGGGAGTAATTAACTCTCCAAGATAAGTAAACAAAAAGTAGCTTTATCTTGCGGTAGGAGAAATCCAATTGTTGCATTTATGCTCTGGGAAAGCTCCTCTTAAAGGAGA
>APFE030388791.1:14049-25497 GCA_000404065.3 Pinus taeda | reverse complement strand
GCCCAATGACAATGAAAGTGGGATGAATGTGGTGACATAGTAGTGAAATGGAGGTGATATAATGGACATAATAGTGAAAGTGTAATGGAAATGAATGACATTTTCAAGACTCAACAGTCTGATGTCATGTTTGTATTGCTGTCAATATTCTTAAGTTGCTGAGTATATGTTGCATAGGTCAGTTGACAGAGGTATGTTGAAGGGTTGTGTTGTCAGAGGTACATAAAAATGTTGTGATGCAAGAGGATGCAAGTTAATGTTGTGGATTTTGTAATAATTAAATTTTCTAGCACTAAACATAAATACACTTTGATAATCCATGATACAATCAGGTCTACCTTCCAACTGTCAGGATGATATATAAGGAACTTGGTCTAATACCAATTGTTGGGAATCATGATTATTTTTCGCTAAAAACCTATAGGTGTTGGTAAACAAGTTGTTAGATGAAAACCTACAGGTGTTGGTAAATGGATGCATTGCTAAATTTAAGGATCATTAGGAGGTTGTTAAACCATGTCATGACACTTACAAAGAGCCACTGTCTTTTCTTTGTGCAAAAATATCCCCTGGCATGAGATGGATGTGTATCGAACATGTGACCTCGACTTTGATACCAATTGTTGGAAACATGACTACACTGAGAGAGGGAGGCGGTGAATCAATATAGTGCATTGATGGATATCATCATTTTCTATTTTCTTTTCTTTATCAATATTTATCTGAACTATTAAATGAATATTAGTACATTATATGAACAAAAAATTTAACTTATAAACAACACTTAACATGTAAACCACAACATAAAAATCAACAAAAAGTCAACACGTATGGACACCTGATATAATTGGATACCCATAAAGGGAGAAATCATGAATTTGTTGTTATTGTGATGTAAAGGCAATCTCCTACTTCCTCTATTATATCATATTTTGTAAGGCTCCAACCTATCTACTATTTTTCTAGCTACAAAATGCTGGGAAGATCCTACTCCCTATTTTACATTAAGTTTCTCCAGGCTTCTACCTACAAGAGGCTCCTGCCTCAATTTGTTCTGCAAGCTACAACCTGCTTGGAAGACACTACTTCCACTTCAATAGGCTCCATTATGCTCTTTTTCAGGCTACTACCTGAAAGGAGACCATAATTCCCTAACACATAAAAGATATAATGTGTTGGTTTACCTAGTCTTTATTTCTTCATACCTTCATCTCTTTTTCTTTGCCTTCTCTTCCTCAAATAAACTTCACATCACCTTCTCTTATTCTTTCTCTTTCAACCAGGAAACTCACTAACACTATCTCATAACAACTCTTTCTACTAATAAGATTACTAACAATTTTTTCCTTCCAAATGCACATATTTTATAAAGATAATTTGTTGGTTGTTATTATTCCATGCAGGAATATGAAGTGAAAATTTTGTCTATTTTCTTTCCATGGTTGACTCTTCATTTCCAAACTCTTTCAACTTTTGAATATAAAAACACGTAAAATGAATTTTTAAATATTCAAATAACATGCATTAACATAAGCCAACTTTAATAATTACAAAAGCTAAAGCATTAAATTGAATCCTCCTGCATCATAACATTTTTGTGTACCTCTACAACATAACTCTTTAACATAACTTTCTCAACTGACCTCTATAACATATACTCATCAACAGAAGAACATTGACAACAAAACAAACACAACGTTAGACCATATCCAATTGCGGGGAAACCTTCAAAACCCTTTATTGACAAATTTTGCAACAACCTTCCCCTTTAGCATTGATTGCAACACATTGGTCCTCCTGCTTTTTAATGGGAATCCTCTCTTTATATCCTCTTCTTACCTCCATGAGAATAATTTCTCCTTACGTATGCTTACCTCCCCTTTTGACATCAATATCAAGGAGGTTTAGATTACACTGAAATCAAAATGAAAGATTACAAATAGAGATGTTTCTCTAAAACAAACTTGATGTGTCTTCAGGAATTCATGATAGCAATGTTTTAGTGATGATACTATTGGATGAGAGAAAAAAATTTCATATCCAAAAAATCAACAAGGAACCACACGTTCCTTTCCTAACCTCACTTCCATTGTTCAAAATGACAATAATATATAAAATTTGTGTAGTATGGTTCTTATTCTTCTATTATAGCCTTGAATTCAAAGGTTGTGTAGCATGGGTTTTACTCTTCTTACATTATTCGCCTTTGGATGATTTTATCTTGGACAATATTGAACAATATTGATGCACGAAAACCCGCGTATACCCACATTATGCATGTAAAATGCATATATCTATTTTTCCCCAGGAATTTTAACTCTCTACCAAGTCAAATCATCAATTCTTAATGGTTTAAGGTCCCCTTTATTAAATCTCTATGGAAATGATTTATTAACAACCCCAGTCTAACCCTTCAATAATCCTTTCCATTGGGACTTTGTCCAACCCTCAAAACCTTCATTACTCTTTAATTAACCCTTTGTTAAACCTTATGCCACATATATATAACCAACCCCACTCTTATTCTTTTGTTATTCATGGGCTTAAACCTCACAACTTTCTATCGGTGCTATATCTATTATAATCCTTTTATAATGGAAATATTCTCAAAGCATACATAACCATACCTTTTCTGCACCTTCCACAACCTTTGCACAGTTATCCACATTTCCCTTTATCACAATCGCAATTCTTCATGGGTCATACTAACACATGACTCTTTATCGCATCTGAGATGTGATAACACAGTCAGACTTCAAATACTATAAAATTGTATCTATTCCTTATCGAGTCCACTCTATCACACTTCACATATCACATGTCGCAATACTTATTGGCTCATTCCACATCACATGTCACATTGTTGCATGTCGCACTTGTTAAGGTCCAAGTTCATTCATTCTTGAAACATTGCGATTTGATCCATATCGCACATTGCAGATCGCTTGAGCCCAAGGTGTATTCACTTATCGTCGAAAGATTGCGATGCGAGATTTAACATGATCCTCCATCATTGATCATGGCATACGATCCAATGGTCAGCAATGCTATCGCTTATCATAAATCACAATCACTTAAAGCTGGTTCATTTACTTCTATGATGTTGCGACACGATATTAATAGCTTTGTTCTCAGCGACTTGATCCTGTCCGTTGATCTTCCCGATCCAAAGGCCCATGCACATCGATACTTAACTTCCCTTTCTTCTCTTTAGTTAGGTTCTTTTCCAACATTCTTCAATATTATTCTATGGTTTCAGTTATTTCAGTGGTTCTGGTCCTTCTATTGTTCCATTGCATGACTCCCTCCTGAGCTCAATTTTGTGAGTTATTTAATCACGATCGCTCCACAACATTACTTTGATTCTTCGAATGGATTCCAACGATCCATTATAATCCTTCATATCATTCTTTCCCTTTGTGTATTTTGACGAACTCCGCTTGCATATGTATATTATATAGAATCACTGATACATGCATAATTTATCCTTCAATACTCGAATTGCACACTTATACAGCTTTAGAATCAATCTCTGTATATATAACACACAGTTATACAATTTCTCTATCTTTGGCTTAATATTCTAATGTCAATTAGAATATTAACTATCTTAATTATCTAACCTATCCAACCATTGATTATGCCTTTTAGGCTTACATGTATACAAAGGGATTCTGAAAAAAATTCTTGGTTTAGATCCATGAACTCCTCAACAAAATCCTAAAATCTCTTCCCCATCCCTAAGGATCCTCTCCAATCCACAAAATCATGAACTAACTCCTAATTTGAGTTTTACAATTAATTCTGAAATTCCTCAATCTCTCAACTATCCTAAATCTCTCATATTCACCTACATTCGAGAATATTTACAAATATGTCTCACAATATTCAATTAAATCCCATTCTCATTAAAATCACTCAAAAGCCTAAATAATTACAATAATTCACACTTAGGAAACCAACTTCCTTGGAAACACAAGACCCCCTATGCCTTACTAAAATACAATGATCTTGTTGAGTTGATTTCTCCTACATCAGACTCCCAATATAGAAAATATTCATGATATCCAGATCATGTGTGTTCATAAGTTGATAGAAACCTCGAGGGTCCCAAACTTTAGTTTGTAGCTGCCCAAATGCCTTGCACCTTTGCTGCTATTGTATGTCTGTTGTCCTCAGTTTCATCTTCTTCTCTTTGTCAATCAGGTTCATGCTCTGATTGATCATCCTTCCAGCTACTATCAATTTCCTCCATATGGACGATTTCATCATTAACTACCATAATTCTTCAATCTCTATTTCTAGCACATCCGTGGACTAGTCCATACTCTACTACTTACTTTTTCCTCTTTCTTTTTGTTTCAGATTGTTGCTGCTGTCCACTAACTCTTCAAACTACTGTTCTACTCTTTGAAGTTGTCGAATTCTATCACTTACTCTTACTTCTACACTTATTCTTGTTTATTCTTCACTTATTCTAATTGCCTCCCTTTCATCCTTACCCTCTTTCATGGTTATCTCTTTCTGCATTGAATCTTGACTATACAACGTTCTTTCTAGTAATTGAACATATGTGTTCCATGGATTAAATTCTTCCAGAGAATCCCCTTCTATCATCATTACTAAATTTCCTCCAACATCTGCAACTAAATCTGCACTCATGAAATAATTGTTAAAATAAAAACCATAAGGCTTCTGTGCCTTTTCTTCCTTTGGCAACAATCTATCTTACTACTCTAATTCTTCCTCCTCTATTAGCACGTCAGTATGCTATTTTGAATTCTCAATAGAATTCATGAGATTGTTAGCTAGTCTCTCCTCCACACCATCCATTTCAATGATGTCTTTCTGTCCTTGTCCAATGTAGTGAACTTCTTCATTCTCATTCAGTTCTGATTTTACAATCTTAACACTTACTTTTTGGTTTTCTAGCCTTTCCTCCAAAAGACTTAACTCATGCCACAAATTTTCCATCTCACTTGGAATTTCTCCTAAAAGCTTTGTACAATCCTCACTATATTCTTCTTTATCACAAGTATAACTTCTTGTTGACACTAATTCTTCTTTCTTGATTAGAATAAAATTATAATCCTCCATCTCTGTGATAGTCTTAGATGTCTTTCCATCACTCCCCCTTTAGTCATTTAAGAATATCAATTCCTCATTGTTCTTTCCAATATAAAATTTCTTATCATAAGACACAACTGTCTCATCCTTACTGAAGATATTTCCTCCACTAAACATGGAATTTATGAACTCCTTCTCTTTCAAGACAACCATTGTCATACTTGGAAACTTTCAGCTTCATTCAAGACAGTTCCATAAAATGGTTTGTCTTCTACAATACCTATATTCATGCACACCTTGTTAGTTGTAAAACCAAAAGACCTCATAACCTCTTTTGATGATTCAATCACCAATTCCTCCTCCTGTTCCAAGTCCTTTACATAACTTAGAAATACTTCAATGGTCTTCTCCTCAATCTTATCAAGTCCTTTACTTGATTGCTTGATATCCTTCTCTACTTCTTCTTTTAGAACAATATTTAGATTCTACCTATATTCTTTCTTCTTTATGTCAATATCAGCAAATTGTTGTCCTTCACATGGTTCACCTGCAAACATACATAAATTGTCAGATTTAGAATCATGTGACTCTTTGGTCTCACTCGAAGTTTCAATCTTCACCCAGAACTTCACCCTGCTTTGGTTCACAAATAGACACTTCCATTTCCAACTTAGCTTCTATAAGTTTTTCCATCAACCACTTGACTTTCCTCTACTGTAGCCTTCTCTATAACTTATGCCAGTTCACTGGCTTCTTCTTTAAGATCCAACCTTATCTCTCGCTTTCCTCTAGTATCATCATCAATACATTGAGGTGTTCTTTTAACTCAATAATCTCTTTGTCAATTTCCTCTTGACTCATTCTCTTGCCATTTGTCTTGGCATCATCCTTCTTCACTTTTCTTCTGTTGTGGTCTTCCTCAGAACCTCTGCTATGACTATTAGTAGTCATCTTCTCCTCCATCGCTATGAGTTCCTCACTCACTCACTACAAGCTGCATTAAAGCCTATGCAACAACGAGTCCTCCCTATTGCCACTTACCTCACTAAGCTCTCCTTTGTACTTTGTATTTTGGCAAGCACTTGGTTCTCTATCTCTAGAACCTCCTTTGAGCACTTTTCTCTACTCCTTCTAGGCTTTAACTCATCTGCATCTCTCAAGAACACAACCGTTCTCTTGTATTTCAATCACCATGAAGTACTTGGTTCTGACCACCTCTTCTTTGAATTAGAAAGTCTTACCAGCTTCCTTCATTACTCAGCAATTCTACCCACATCCTTTGTGGAATTTCCTTTGTGATCTACAAAAATACCTCCGTAGTAACAAGTCTCCTCCTTCTTGCTACATATGCTTCACTAAGCTTCTTTCCGAGCTTAGTCTTTTAGCATCTCTCTGGTTCTTTCCTTTGGAACCAATTGAGCATTCCCTGCTCTAGATTGCTGCAACCTTTTGACCTCCTTATTTTTCTACCTGTGTATCATTATAAAAAACACATATTATCCAATCTTCAAATCAAATAAAAACAAAATATATCACCTCACCTTCAAGATCTCTGTATGACCTTCTCCTACCATTCACTTGCATGTCGAATGGATTATCCTCTGTCTCTTGCATTTGCAATTCTTCCAATATTCTGCTACAGCTTACCTCTATGTGATTACTATTTGTCAGATTAAAATCTGATCTCCTCTTTCCAGCTTACACATCACCATTCACCTGTATACACACCTTCAGAATATAATTATGTTCTAAACTCTTTTCAAAGAAATATTCACACAGAATTTCTTTGTGTTTCCTTAATACCAAACGTTTCAATTACAATTCTGCTCTAATACCACTTTGACACAGGAAACCCTCGTATACCCACAATATGCATGTAAAATGCATATATCTATTTTTCCCGAGGAATTTTAACTCTCTGCCAAGTCAAATCATCAATTCCTAATGGTTTAAGACCCCCTTTATTAAATCTTTGCGAAAACGATTTATTAACAACCCCGGCCTAACCCTTAAATCATCCTTTCTATCGGGACTTTGTCCAACCCTCATAACCTTCATTACTCTTTAATTAATCCTTCATTAAACCTTATGCCACATATATATAACCAACCCCACTCTTATTCTTTGGTTATTCACGGGCTTAAACCTTACAATCTTATATTGGTGCTATATCTATTATAATCCTTTTATAATAGAAATATTCTCAAAGCATACATAACCATACATTTTCCACACTTTCCTCAACCTTTGCACAGTTATCCACGTTTCTATTTACCGCAATCGCAATTCTTCGTGGGTCATACTAACACATGACTCTTTATCGCATCTGAGATGCAATAACACAGTCAAACTTCAAATACTATACAACTGTATCTATTCCTTATCAGGTCCGCTCTATCACACTTTGCATATTGCATGTTACAATAATTATCGGCTCCTTCCACATCGCATGTCACATTGTCACATGTCACACTTGTTAAGGGCCAAGTTAATTCGTTCTTGAAACATTGCGATGCAATCCATATCGCACATCACAGATTACTTGAGCCCAAGGTGTATTCACTTACCGTTGAAAGATTGCGATGTGAGATTTAACATGATCCTCCATCGTTGATCAGGGCATATGATCCAACGGCCGACAATGCTATCACTTATCGCAAATCGCAATCACTTAAAGTTGGCTCATTTACTCCTACGATGTTGTGATGCAATATTAATAGCTTTGTTCTCAGCGACTTGATCATGTCCATTGATCTTCCCGATCCAACAACCCCTGTACATCGATACTTCACTTCCCGTTCTTCTCTTTACTTAGGTTCTTTTCCACCATTCTTCAATATTATTCTGTGGTTTCAGTTATTTCAGTGGTTCTGGTCCTTCCGTTGTTCCGCTGCATGACTCCCTCCTGAGCTTAATTCTATGAGTTATTTAATCACAATCGCTCCACAACATTACTTTGATTCTTTGAATGGATTCGAACGATCCATTATAATCCTTCATATCATTCTTTCCCTCTGTGTATTCTGACAAACTCCTCCTGCATACATATATTATATAGAACCATTGATACATGCATAATTTATTCTTCAATACTTGAATTGCACACTTATACAGTCTTAGAAGCAATATCTATATATATAACACACAGTTATACAATTTCTCTATCTTTGGCCTGATCTTCTAATGTCAATGGCCTCTGTTTACAATCTGCTTGTAGGCTTACAGTCACACCTCTACTATTTAACTATCTCAATTATCTAACCTATCCAACCACTGATTATGCCTTTTAGGCTTACATTTATACAAAGGGATTCTAAAACCAATTCTTAGTTTAGATCCATGAACTCCTCAACAAAATCCTAAAATCTCTTCCCCATCCCTAAGGATCCTCTCCAATCCACAAAATCATGAAGTAACTCCTAATCTAAGTTTTACAATTAATTCTCAAATCCATCAATCTCTTAACTATCCTAAATCTCTCATATTCTCCTACATTCGAGAATATTTACAAATATGTCTCACAATATACAATTAAATCCTATTCTCATTAAAATCACTCAAAAGCCTAAATAGTTACATTAATTCACACTTAGGAAACCAACTTCCTTGGAAACACAAGACCTCCTATGCCTTACTAAAATACAATGATATTGTTGAGCTGATTTCTCCTGCATCAAATATAGTTGTGAGGTCCATATTGAACAATTTATGATACATCAATTAGTAAAAATTAACATAGGTAGTTTCCCAATCAATTAAGTTATGAGGCCTATATTTAACAATATATAAAATATATATAAAGTCATCTCATTTCAATTCACTGCATATAAAGAGTCATCTAAATTCAACTCATTGGTTTACCTATTGAATCACCTTGTTAATAGTATCTCTGGCTACAAATGAGATTGAAACACCATTATACTTACTCCCATGGAAGATGTAATTTGGTGTACTATATGCACATTGGAAAGCACTAAATTACCAGGTGTGACATTGTTGAGAGGATATACCATCTCCCCTCAAATTCTACCCAAGGCATGCAATACATGGCACGTTGAAATCTATAAAACTTAGGTTTCCAACTTTTGTGAATGAAAATTCACTCGTGAAGCTTATACTGATATTATGTACTTCATGTTTCTCATTTGTTTGATACATGTTCGATTTCTTCCAGAGGATGGATCGAATCATGAATCATGAACTGAACCCAAGAGGTAAAAATCATGTTAAATTGTGTTCCTATATCAATCATTTTCCTCTAAGCAGACAGTTTGGTAGAAACTACCATGGGATCTAGGCTCGTCCTTTTGATGAGAAGGCATCACGTTTCACCCAAAAAATGTATCTTCACTTCCTACTTCTAGATTGAATGTATCATTATAATATCCATATTTCTTTATCTATGGATAATTGATTGGATTATAAATTATGCCCACTGCTGTAGTTCCCACATTATTATTATAACATTGGTGAATATTCCACCTTATCTCCAAGTAGGCTAGTCCCACAAGCAATGTATGTCATAGATAGATCCAAACCACCAAATGTATCAAAAGAAATAGGAGCTTGTCTATCAAATTCATCCTTGAAAATGTAGAGAAGAGATTCTTATCAATGACTTGATGGTGCAAGAACACATCAGCAACATGAAATGAAATTTTAATTATGGTGGCTTAATGAGGGCATGTTCATTTGAAATGTGTTAGGTTAATCACAGACGACTTTGTCTATGTGAATAACTATTATTCAAAACACACATCTTCCTATGATCTTTGCAAGGGTTCAACTAAACAATTTCATTTTTTTTGGTGGATTTAGCAGAATATTTTCATTCCTCTAGCTGAAACAGCAAAAAATGCAAAACAATGAAGAATTGCAACATCATCATATTTACTTGATGGGAGATCCATGCTTAGTGTTTTCACTAAAAAAAGGAAGCCATATTGATGAGAATATCTTAGGAATTAAATAAAATTACGATTTCTACACCTCTTGATAATTTTCTCTTATTGTTTTCGAACTACACCCACAAGCATAATATTTTCTTGGAAAATTTGTCAGTTGACAAATGGGGCAAGAAATGTCTCCTAGAAAGATTATCTTCTATTCTTTTTACATCAACCAGTTTCAATGAAAATTAATTTAGGGTTAGAAATACAATCTTCACTCCAGAAACCCTAATTACAATTTTTTTTTCTTTGTTTTGTCATACACTGGCATACTTCTAGGACCCTCAACACATATCCCTGGCATATTGAATTCATATCAGGAATACTCTAACCATAATGTGCCTCTAGCATGCTATACATTTTCACAGTTATCTAGATTGTACAAACATCATAATGTTCAACCCTTCAGTCCTCCTTTAACGCCCATATCCGACTTCTTCTAACATATACTATGTAATAAATACAATAAATGGTACACATCTAGCATACAAAGACTGAATAACATTCAAATCAAAGACTGAATAACATTCTCAGTGTACAATGACTAAGTAACACACACTTCCATGCTTCCTTAGGTCTACACCATAAAATTCTTTGTTACATTCCACCGAAATAACATTCTTGGATTGCTAGAATGTGTAATAGATGGAAGGTAAATAAGGTTTTCTTAGTTTCACGACTAATTTTGCTAGTGAGTGCAGTTTTCACCTCTTCATTGGTAACGTATTTGAGTCATGGTGAAGTCCAACCATTTGTTCCTATGAATTCCATATAAAAACCTATAATTTCTCCATAAATGTGGTTATTTTGTAATGAGTTATATACCATAAGGTTTTCCATGGCATGTAGGTCAAGAAATTTCATAAACACATCCATCATTTTGACTGATATGTTGTTGGCTTAGGGGGTCCTCACCTAGGATTAGAGTTAGTTGCACCAACCAACAAATCCCTACACTACTGGCCCTTTCGGCAAAAACCCACATAGCGCAGGTTGCAGTCTCACTCAAAGCAGTATGGGGGGATGCTATAACCAAGTTTCTGCATCTAGAGACTAGTGTGATGTCTTTTAGCTCCTCAGATTTTCCTTTGTGCAGATCGATACTCTCTTAGGGAACATTGTTGCAACTCTGTCAAAATGGCTTTTAGACCTTCGCGAAGGCCTACAATCGGTCTTTGCGGACCTTGACTAGTCAGTATATCCACTTACGCACATCAAAGAGAAACCCTAGATTAATGTTAGCGCAGATCTACTTAACTTATTAGTAAACATAATAGAATTAATCAGTCTTCATGAAAGTACTTAATAAGCATTGCACACATTCTGTTAGGCCCCTATACTACTAGTGTCACCCCTTATTGTTATTAGTACAAACCACTTATTATATTGATGTACCCATGTAGTGCCCATATTGTTACTATTGTGCCCCATA
>APFE030388791.1:0-13783 GCA_000404065.3 Pinus taeda | reverse complement strand
AAAGAATTGTTCATTTATGTAATGTAAAGGAGGTTGCCCCCTCGAAGAGGCTGAATTATAAGGCGTTGATCTATCTTTTCTATCTTTTCTTGAGCTGGTTTCATAACACATTCATTAAGACTTATTAAAGAGAATCACACAACATTCAATCAATATTACATAAAACACATTATTAATAGGCAACATATATATTTAATAGAAACAAAGTTAAAATAGATATACATAGGAATTCTTTTGTAACTATCTTTATTGATCTTCAATTCAGATTTACAGACACAAAACTACCCTGCGCACTTAACTGCAAGGGTCCGTGCAGTCAGCTGCAGACTCTACCTAGGCCTTTGCGCACTCACTTGAAGAGCCTTTCTTCTCCTATCTGACCCACTTTTCTTTCCTATCACTACCCTTATACTTGTCCATTACATCCAATATCTTCCTTAGACTCTCTAAGACACATCTATTTATAGAATTTTTCATACAATCCCATGGTTTGTGGACCATGGGTGCATCTCAAAACTGACTCAAACTTTACATAAACAAGGGGCTAAAACCCCTTTGACTCCTAATCATCTACATGCTCCACATCCACAAATCACGGAGACTTGAAATTAATTACAAAAATGTATTAGAACTTGGGTTATTTTAACCCGAAAATTGACCCAGGGGACCCCATCCCAATAGGCCCCCAACACAAAGATCGTGATTTTCCCTTGAGTCACTCAGCTAGTGCTGTAGTCTTACTACAAAGATCCCCCATCTCTACTTGGATCACTCTGACTTTGGTAACGCTTTGAGTGGCTGCCTCCTTGACTTCTTCAACGAGTTTTTATGTAGCTGGTCCTTTGACTGCCAGCCTCATCATCTGTTGTGTCTACTGCAACCTTTTTAGCTTATCTTGGATAGTGTTCATGACTTGATAAGCTTCTTCCAACCATGGTTGCAACCTAGCTTTTAGCAAGGCCTCGTACTTCTGTCCTTCCTCCACCTGTGCGAGGAGTTGCTTCCTTTCCTATAGTTTAGCAAGGCACTGCACTGGGGCAATGGAGCACACAGTGGCCCTGATTTCATCATACTGCCGCTACAACTCCCTCACTTATGTATTCAGCATTTTCAGGTTTGGATCCTCCTATAGATTGGTCACTAACTCCATTTATTGCTCAAATAATGTCGTGTAGTCAGCAATTGTGGCATCCAGAGTGTTCATTCCTTCTTTTATCACCACTTCGTGTTGCTCTTAGACCTCAAGCGGAGTCGTGGGATGCAACTTTAACTGTAGCTCTATGATATTCATGTTGAGCTCAAACTAAACTTGGCCAACCTCTGCGTTAGCTTCATGCACACTAGCAACTAATTTTATATCTTTTCTTCTCGTGGTGCATCCTTCAGGATGTGAAGCTCAGGCACTGTCCTACATGCCTCTGCGACTGCTGACTCTAGTCGTGAACTTTGCACCTGTAGCATATCCTTTTCCTTTAGATCCGTTGTCTTTTTAGTGAACATCTGCTCATTGTTCACTCTATATTCCCTGATGAGGTTGAGGGCGCACTTCTCCTCCATATCTCAATTCATTTTCCACCCCTACATACAACGCATGGATGGTCCCGTTGGAGAACAATGCTACATTTAGCCCAATTTCTTTGATAGTACTCAGGATAATGCAATCATTGATTGACTCCACATGAAGGGACTCATTTGGTAATGCAATAGTCCTAAGGTATAGTGTCCTTACTAACTTGGCTACTTGGCTTGTCCCAGGTGCCAAGATCACTTGTCTAATACCCACCTATATTATGTTTTCCTGGATTTGCAACTCGTGCAGACCCTTTTGGATGCTCCTCAACATATGCATATATTGCTGGTTGAACTGCTATAGTACTTCAGTCCTGGTATCCATGATTTTATCCCCAATCTCATCAATATCGACCTCTGTTAAGACCATGGGATCACCTTGTGACTTGTCCAATTTCTGCTTCTTCCTTATACCTCCTTGCTACTCCTTACTGCTTCTCTTTGTAATAAATGGGGTGCTCTTCCCCTCATCTCCTCCACCGCCTTGCCATGAAAGTTCCTCATCCTTTGTATCTGGCAAAGGTGATTTGTCACTTTTTTGTGATTCACGATGCTCCTGTTCCGTCTGCTCCTTAGTAGCGCGTTCTTGTTCCACCCGAGCCTTTTCTGAGGCTTCCTTCTTTTTCTTCTTTGCGAGTGTATGTGTAACTTACCTAGCTTCCTCCTTTCTCATTTGCGCAGTAGAACTTCCCACTCCCATGCTTGTTCCAGCATTTAAGTCTGAGGGGGCACACCACTTTATAGGCCATCTTGCTGCCACCTCTTGCACATCTGTTTTTGTTACCAAATATGGCAAGTCATACCATTTCTTCTTTGGATCCTTCCGCATTCAAATGTACACTCTGTAGAAGTCGGCCTTGAATGTTGCGTAGGATGAAAACTGTGTGTACAAGGTTGGGGACAACCTCAGACACTAGTTAATGGCCTTGTAGAGACTCGGTTCCATAAAGACCCAAAATGTCTTCGTTTCGGTAACTTGCATGGGGTCCTTTATAGCCCATAAGGAGGTGAATTGTGTTGACTCTAGCAATCCTTCCTTAAGCAGAGGAAATTGGTTGTCCTCTGGTGATTCCCATGCAACTAACACAATCAATAGCAACAACCATGCATAGTGAAACAACTTGGTCTCGTCTTGGGCTTCACAACAGTTTTCTAGGAAATCCTGACAGAGGTATCTTGACCAATTATGCTAGATACCTTTCACACACTGTGAAGCAAGGGAAACTATAGGCACTGGAAATTTATCCACACGACATATCCTCATCACTTTCCCTACTAAGACCTCGGTGGCTAATTGTAGTGCTAGGTTTGTTATAGACAAAATTCTTTCTTGGTGATTCACGCACCAGTACTAGATTTTTCTGCTTGTCCTTATTTGGTTTGGATGTTTGGGTTTCTCTAGTAGGCATAGGCTTCGGTCTACGTGACCTCGGTGCCATAGGTAGAGGAGCTAGAGCTTCCATACTTACCACTTCCGGGGCAGCTCCCTCAGAGGCAACACCACCACCATTGCTCATAGTCTCAGCAAGACTTGGTCCAAGCATTTTCTCTAGAATGAACTTCTGATTTAGCTCAGACAACTTAGCAAACAAAGGGCTCGTGACTAAATCCTTCCAATACAATCAGTTCATAGGTGACAGACAAAAAATCTCACTAGAAATTCTAAGAGCGCAAAGTGTTCTCTGCTGGACTAACACACGTAAATTATACGAGTTTTTGAATTCAAATCTGGGCGTTCCCCCCAATTTCTGACAATTAATGTTGTTTTGGCGGCAGATATTCAAATATTTTCACCTTAAATGTCACCATCCCACTGCTCTTAACCATCTTCTGGCTGTCAATTCATGAATAGTGACTCCAACAGTCACTTTTTTGTTGTGTTGCATGACACTTCCCTCCATGGCGCAACTTTCTGCGTGCAACTTCATAGATTGCAACTTCATCACTTTTCGTGCAGCTTTCTTGCTGTGTTGTCGTCCAAACCTAATAGTGTATTTTATAGTCTTGCGCTCCCTTGCAACTAACTGGAGCACTAAGACTATCTTGCTTCCATATAGTCATTATGCAAGATCCCCTGTATACAACTTTAATCTTCTCCCATTCACTCTTCTTGGAAAAGGTTCTCCATTAAGCTTTGCAAGCTAAATTGCACCTCCATCTCTAATTTCTTTAATAATATATGTCCATAGCCAATGCATCTAGAATTTACATGGAAACTTAGTGAATTTACTATCATATATCAAGACAAGATCATTTACCTTGAATGTGCTAAGCTTGATGTGGCTATCATGTCATGTTTGTTTGTGTTCCTTTTGTACTTGCTAATGAAATCCTACCAAAAATTGATCCTCTTCAAGCTCCATACACTGCGCATGCCATTCCTCTGAGGGCTCACGGTATGCCATACCTGTGAGAGATGTGTTTTGGGAAGTTTTAGTGTCTACGAATAAATTCTTAAACCCCTGGACTAGTAGCTAAGTCTAGAACAACAGTGCAAATCATTCTCTACTTTTTCTATAACCCATAGATTAAATAAGATAGTAAAGAAACCTACTTGAAGCTTTCGCTTACTCCTTATCTCCCTTGACCATTTCTGTTTCTCCTTTCAGTACTTATTCCACTTGAAAAGTACCTGCACACAGACAAAAGACAAAAACCGATCAAAGCATATGATAATGATCTATTGATTAATCATAAAATGGAATCAAGTGCATAATACACATATGAAAGCATCAATGAAAAATACAAACATATGGAAAAATCTTTGAAGACTTTATTAGTAAAAGGAAGAGTTACAACCCAATTTGCCTGATTTAGTGTCACTCCTCCAGTTCAATCCCATCCTCTCCTCGTAAAAAGAAAGACATTTGACATCATTACAATACTTGAAACAAACTCAAGTCTCATACTAACAACATCTCTCTATAATTCAATGATTTCCAACCCCTGATCACTTATATGAGTGGTCTCTTTATAGGTGAATGAAGGAAGTTATGCCATAAATGGTGATAATGTCTTCCCTCCCAAACTTAGAAATTAGTTCCATGGAGGAAGGGATAAAGGGATTGATGTTCCTTAACTCCCTCCCTCATCAAATTTCAAGCCCAAAGGAGTGGATAACCTTTGGAAAATTCTAAGGGAATCCTATGGATAAGAATATTCAAAACGCCAATGCAAATTTCACTCAAATTCGCCCAGTGCAGGCCAAAGAGGTCTTAAGTGCACTACAATGCACTCTGGTAGTGTACTGGGCTACACTACAGTGCACCTTGATTAAGGCTTGCCTATGCTGATCTTCTTAGAGGAAATTTTTGGATGATTTTAGTCATGGAATCTCTTGGGAAGGTAGGGTTTGATGGGCCCTAATATTACTGATCTATAAGTTGGGGTTGATGTGCCTAAATGGATCTATAACAGTTGCTCCCTAAAGCATGAAGTCATAAATATGTATGTCGAGTGAAATGCTTTACTATGTGGAGAGGAGGTTTCGAAGTAGAAGGTGACCTGCATCAATTATAATACATATATCATGATAATTTGATTTTTCCTCATGAACTCACTAAGGGAAGGCATACCCATGCTCAACTTATAAACTTTCATTACATGTACAAATTAGTTGTCTATAGATATAGACCAATGAATGGATGACCATGAATGTAAGGCCATTGTATATTTGATTTAGTACTCCTGAAAATATCACAGCCTGGATGGATGAAACTAGATTAGGGTCTTCAATCTCATTCAATCTTTCACTCAAGTACAAGTCTATCCATGTGAATAGATGATTTAAAGTCGAACATGGGGAGACATCGTCAGATTACCAACCAATGATGTAAGCTGTTAACAGATGCCAGAGGAATCATCGATGATCATGATGACCCTCAAGGTACTACAGTACATTTTGCATGGTGTTAATAAATAATTTGATATCAAACACCATACAAAGTCTTTCAGTCGAAGGCTAGTGATGTCAACCTATTGCCGGAAGTGAAACCTACCATTGATGTATGCAAGCCTCAATGAACTTAAGGGGTGTTCCGAAGTCAAATTCTTGGTAATGTGCTAATGTTGACAAGAAGCGACTTGTCACAGGAGGGCCTTGATGTATCCCACATCAACGACACGAAACTTGGTAAATGATTTTGGAGATGAAAATCAACTGACAATAGAAGGTTCAGGAATGGCAGTCATGAAAATGAAGGTTTACAGTATTGCAAAGAATGAAGTTTGAACTGAATGACTTCTCTTGAACATTTCAACAAGACTAAAATGAATTGGTAGCATTGACCCAAAAAAAAGTAATGGATGGTATGATAGACCAATGATGTGATAACCATCAAGCTGAATGACCCAACCCACATAGTCATGGTGATGAGGTGAAAGTGTCATGTTCAAGAGCGACCTGCTACCATAAAGTGTTCTCCCCTTTTTCCCATTTTCCCCAGTCATTGCTGACCAATATCTCTTTATTTTTGTCAAGCTTGAGGAGGATAAAATATTCTTGTTGTATAATTCCACCCTTCGGTGAATCCACCACTATTTGATGCTTTAATGAGCCTAGCGAAGGTGAAACTTGGTCTTGTCTAGATGGACAAGCTTGTCGCTATTTGATGTTTTTAACAAGTTTAACGACAAAGATAACTTGGTCCTTTTCATGTTTAGAGAGTTTGAAAAGGGACAAAAAGAAAACTCCACAAGTTCTTTTTTGTAAATTAATCTCTCAAGCCCGAAAAAACGTAAAATAATACAAGAGATATATCTTTTCCAATCCATTAACGAGCTAGAAAGGACAAGCACTCGATGATCTTTTCATGTTTAAAGAGTATGAAAAGAGCTTAAAGAGGACTCCATTTTTAGGAATGAGTGGTGTCTAGGGTAGCAACAGGTTCTGGTGATGTTGGAACTTCTCAAAACATGTTGATTTATGTGAAGAGGCTGGCTAATAAGACCACTCATTGTAACTATTCCTCAAAAAATGTTAAACAACCAAGTGAAAGAATATGATTGGCCAAAGGGGTGGTGGTGATGGGATGAAAGCAACCAAGGCTCATCCAACAAAAGAGGCGGATAGAATGGAAATCGCGAGGGTTAAAAATGGAAATGGGTTCATCTTTTACACAAGCTTGAACTATACGGAACTATGCTTGGGTTTGGTTTCATGTTTACACAAGCTTGAAACGAAAAAACTATGCTTGGATTCAGTTTCATTTTTATACAAGCTTGAAACAAAAAACTATGCTTGAGATTGGTTTACACGCACCCAACATGATGAAAGGGAGAGTCTCCTGTAACTAGATGGAAGTCATTGCAGTGAAGCAAGATGGTTATCCAACACCTTTTTGGCTTCGTCCAGATAGGGAAAAAGGTGAATAGGGTGATTCCCTTCACATAACCTATAGGGAAACTTAACTTTACCGTTAGATGCATGCCCCCCAAGATTCATTACATTCACCTAAGTAGACTACTCGTGGCTATCAGGTGGATGAAATGAAGGTTCTTTTACGAGATCAAGTGAAATACTTGACTGGGATTTTACGAGATCTAATCAAATACTCGACTTAGAACTTTGCTCCAAGGGACCTTGTTTCATTTTTTAATGAGATTGACACAGGACAAGGAACTCTACTCAGATTCCTTGTTTCATTTTTTAACAAGCTTGACACGAGACAAGGAACTATGCTCATATCCTTAGTTTCATTTTTTAACGAGGTTGACACTAGACAAGGAACTATCCTCATGGACCTGTTTCTTTTTTTAACAAGGTTGAAACAGTAAAAGAACTATCCTCATGGGAGTTGTTTCATTTTTTAATGAGGTTGACACAAGACCAGGAACTATCCTCGTATTCCTTGTTTCATTTTTTAACGAGGTTGACACAAGACTAGGAACTATCCTTATATTCTTTGGTTTCATTTTTCTAACGAGGTTGACAGAAGACAAGGAATTGTCCTCATGGGATTGTTTCATTTTTTTAACGAGGTTGACATAGTAAAAGAACTATCCTCATACTCCTTGTTTCATGTTTTAACGAGGTTGACATAAGACCGAGAACTATCCTCGTACTCCTTGTTTCATTTTTTAACGAGGTTGACACAAGACCAGGAACTAACCTTGTACTCCTTGTTTCATTTTTTAACAGGGTTGACACAAGACTAGGAACTATCCTCGTATTCCTTGTTTCACGACTCATAATATGTCATGAAGGAGAGATTTGGTTCCAATGCCCACAGTACATGTTGTACAACATCATTGAATTGATCGTCAGTTGATGTAGGTATGGAACAGGTTGCCACATAATTAACCCATGGTGGGGATGATACCATTGGTATAAAAGGACCATTTAGGGAAGATGGTTGATTCGAAGCCATAATTGGATTGGGAAATGCAAGTTAGTCAATGGTGACAATTTTGCCTTCATGCGGGAAACAAATCACTCGAAAGAGTGTTGAAACAATAGCTCCCATGTCATAAAAATAGTTGCGCCCAAGAAGTAAGTTATAATTTAAAGGGCCTGGGACTACCATCACATTTAGATAAATGATTTTTCCTCCCAAAGTAATAGGTAACTAAGGGAGGATCCCTAATGGTTGACTGGTTCTTCTGTTAAAAGGCAATAGATTTTGGGTAACTAGCACAAGCGACAGTGAACCGAGCGCTTGTCAAGCAGTTGAGGAAAGGATGCTCACTGATGCACCTTCATCTATAATAGTGCCAGATACAATCATATTACAAACCTATACTATGATCTGGAAAGGCACATAAAAAGGAAGACAAAATATTGCCATTCGATTCCAATCAAAGGAAGTGACCAGACAACTTGGAGAGGGTCCCGTAGAAACAAGAGAATTAACCCCTTGAGTTATGAGAACAGGAGGATTTTCCTCCTGTCTTGATGGAATAGGAGGATTGACCCCAATCTTATTTGAATCTGAAGAAACAAAAAGAACCTGAATGGTATCATATTCACTCTCTTCAGGAAAGGTACGATTTACTGAAGGTGAAATTAGGTCAACTGTTACCTCAAGTTGTTGATGTGGGTCGGGTATATACTCATAGGATTCACTTTTAGAGAAAGCGGGTTTGACTGACGATTGATTTTAGTCAGTCAATTCCTCAACTAGTGAAGGATTTAGGGAGATTTTCCTATAACCAGATTGAAGTTGTTGCAGTGAAGTACGACGGTTATCCAACACCTTTTTGGCTTCATCCAGATAGGTACAAAGGTGAATGGGTTGATTCCCTTCACATAATCTACATGGAAACTTAACTTTACCCTTATTTCCTTGAACTTTACTACCACTAGTTGATGGTGTGTCACCAGCATGACCTTGAGAAGTTAACGATATAGGATGATGTGAATGAGAAGACCATTATTTTAAGATTTGAGGAATATCAGGGCAATTTTGAAGAAGATGGTCTCTCGCACAAAGCTTGCATGGATATCAAACTTTGTGAGGCTTGACGGACGATTTCTCATCAGATGTTGCATTCAAAGAAATGGTTGCTTGGTTGCATCTCTGCTGAATTTGCTTCTTTTTCTTCCCTTTCTTCTTCTTCTTAGCCACCTGGTTACTAGTACCAATACTTTCGCCAGGAAAAGAGGAAGAAGGGGAGGAAGAAACAACCGAGGAAGAAGGAAAGGGTTAAATTTAGGATCAACTGGAGGTTGATTTTGTCCAGTTGGAGGACTACTCGATTGCGGAGAAATCACAACATTTTGAACCAAGGAGGTTGAAAACAACCATACTAGCAAGCCAATGGTAAATCCCAGAAGGGACAATGTAGCCATATAAGGAGCACCAATATTTCCGAAAGGAGGAAAAGGACTAGGATTCCCATCAAAAGGAATCCCTTGATCGGTGGAATCTGCATTTGTTGCCATATGTTTCAACCTAAGATAAACTAAGGAGTGAGTGTGGAGGATGTTATCCACGTTCAATTAATTTTATTTTAATCAAAGTAACATAAAAAAATAAAAGAGGGATAATCTAGGCAAAAGGTTTATTAAGCAACTGTGAACTTCAGAATACCTCCCGACAAACCGAGAAGTATGGGCAGGCAATCTCCCCAAATGCTATGTTCAATGTATCGTAGTGTACAAGGTGGCCGACTCGGTTACCTAAGGATGGATAGAAATCTAGTTTTTTTCTTCCATATATACCTGAAAGTACGCGGAGGCCCAACCCGTATAAGCGTTATCTAATGCAAAACCGCACAGTGAGAGCAAACCCATATACTTTATGTACTGTAACACCACCCTATATACCCAAATGTACGTGGATGAGCTACGATATACTCACATATGTGGAATGAGGTATCACACTTGGGATGTATTGCAAATAAGTTAGTGACAACTGCTTTGTTTTATGACGCCAGTACACATCTCTAGCCTAGACCTCTAAATGTTTTTTGTTAGGTGAAAGTGCTCCATTAGGTAAATTTAGATAATTTTTAAGTTGATCTTCTTTAGAATTTGCCTTTCAAGGTTCACTACATGATGGATGTTTGTAATTCCTAAAATGAAACTAATATGATAAGAATTCTTTCCATTCAATTTAACAATGAAAATCCTTAGCTAGTAGGGATAGAGCAATCAGATTTTGACAAAAAGCAAAGAGCACAATCTAAATGCAAATTCCCTACAATATTTGTATCAGCACACACAAACTTTTTCAATGCAACATGCACGTATTTCTTTTCGATTCCACTTAATGTGAATGAAGAAAAGGAAAACTAATGCACAATCGATCAATAAACTCTTTTCATAAAAATGACAATTTTGTGACAATTTCTTTTCAAGGAAAGGAAGACTTTACGACACTTTCATTTTCAAAGAAATGAGGAATTACGATAGTTTCAATGAAAACACTAATCATATGCACACATCAATCAATCAATCTTTCATGAATGAAGACTTTACGACAATTTAATTTTTGAACGAAAATATGATTTCATGACAGTTTCTTTCGACAAAGATCAGTCGACCAAAAAACTAACTTTCGACCATAGATTGAAAATGACAAAGTAAATACATAAGAAACATTTATCAAGCCTAGTCTAACTAGGGCCAACTAAGGAGATGAGAAACTATTTTCAGAGACAAGACATCGTTGACATTCAGTATATCATTCAAACAGGAGAAAATTGGCCAAAAACTTGAGCTCCTAGATGGGAAACTAACCCTTAAGGAATCAACGTAGGCTGCAGTGAGAGATAATGCACTTCAATGCACTAGCATGCACTTCAATGCACTAGCTCTATGTGGGAAGTACATTGCAGTGCATTGTGTCCTTCACTGGGCTGTGCTGGTGACAGTAAGCCATTTTTTAAGGCAATTTGACACAGTTTTGACTTAATTTTCAATGAAATAAGATTGGAATTCAATCAACGACCACAAGTATAGTATGTAGAAATATCTTAAGAGGCTGATAAGATACTAAGATGGATAATCGCTCCCTAGCGAGTCGCCCATTTGTTTTGGGATGTTTTAGTGTCTACAGATAAACACTTAAACCCCTATACTAGTAGCTAAGTCTAGAACAACAGTGCAAAGCATTCTCTACTTTTTCTATAACCAATAGATTAAATAAGACAGTAAAGAAGCCTACTTGAAGCTTTCGCTTACTCCTTATCTCCCTTGACCAATTCTATTGCTCCTTTCCATACTTAATCCACTTGAAAAGTACCTAGACATAGACAGAAGACAAAACCGATCAAAGAAGACATTTTGACACCATTACGATACTTGAAACCAACTCAAGTCTCATACTAATGGCATCTCCCTATAATTAAATGATTTCTAACCCCTGATCACTTAGATGAGTGTTATTTTTATAGGTGAATGAAGGAAGTTATGCCATAAATGGTGATAATGAATGCCCTCCCAAACTTAGGATTTAGTTCCATGGAGGAAGGGATACAGGGATTGGTGTTCCTTAAATCCCTCCCTCATCCAATTTGAAGCCCAAAAGATTGGATAGCCTTGGGAAACTTCAAGAGGCATCCTATGGATAAGAATATTCCAAACCCTAATGCAAATTTCACTCAAATTCGCCCTACACATGCCAAAGAGGGCTCAAGTGTGCTGTAATGCACTCTTGCAGTGTACTGGGCTACACTGTAGTGCACCCTGATAAAGCCCTACCTGCCTTGATCTTCTTAGAGGTAGTTTTTGGATGATTTCAGTCATGGAATCTCTTGGGAAGGAGGAATTATGATGGTTGACTTAATTTAGGGCATGTAAACACTGAATTAGGGTTTAATGGGCCCTAATAGTACTGATCTGTAAGTTGGGGTTGATGTGCCCAGATGGATTTTTAACAAGATGCTATCCACAGAATAGGCACAATAGACTCCATCGATATTAAATCTTCGACACCATACACCAATCTGAATGATGTTTGCCCTGTCAGCTTCTTCTAAGTAGTCCTATAAGCCCATAGTACTGTAGGTACATGCACATCCCAGTCATGTTGTTGCACATTGCATATCTTCATTAGCACATTTTCCAAAATTTTGTTGAAGGCTTCAACAATTCCATTGGCCTATGGGTGATATGGTGTACTGTTCTAATGGTAGACCTGGAATTCTTTTGTCAACGTGCTATTCATGTCGTTCATAAAGTGCGTACCTTTGTTGCTTATCAACACTTTCATGCAACCAAATCTGGTTAAGAAATACTCAAACAAAAACTTTGCTACTGTAGCCCCTATACAATCCTTAACCAGCTATGCTTTTTCCCATCTGGTTAGATATTCTATTGCGGTGATGATATAGTGCACACTTGTTTTCTTTCTTGGGGGCTAAGTTGGCCCAACAAAATCAATTGCCCATTTCTCAAATGACTACAAAGATACTTGAGGTTATAATGGAAATTCATCCCTTCACGATGGTCTACCCATTTTATGACATGCATTGCATGCCTTGGAATCCTTATGCAATGTTGGCCACCATAGACCTACATGAAAAATCTTATGCGAAGTTTCCTTGCTTGTATAATGACCTCCCAGAGCTCCCCCATGAGCTTTAATGAGAATGCTATCCCTCTCAAAATCCAACACATATCTCTGCAATATTTCATTAACACCCATCTTATACAAATATTCCGCAATCACTGAAAAATCTTTCACGTGCACTACCAATTCCTTCTTTTTCTGACTTGTATACCCTTTTAGTGCCATCCCCGTAGTCAAGAAGTGAATTATATATGCAAAATGATTATTCACCACGTGCACCGCAAAGAGCTGCACATTTGGCAACCTTTCCTCCATATTATCGGGCTCCTCTCCTGTTTCGATCTACGACAAATGGTCAAGTCTTGCATTTAACCTCCCCGACTTCACAATTGCTTCAAATTTATACTCCTGGAATAATAGCAACCATCTACATATCTCCCCCCTCAACATAGGCTTATTGACTAGGCATTTCAAAGCAGAATGATCTGTGTACATCTTGAAATTCCCTCCTAATAGATAGTGCTTGAATTTTTGTAGCAAATACACCATGACCAATCCTTCACGCTCAGTTGTTGAATAATTCTTCTTAGCCTTCGATAATTTCCTACTCACGAAGGCTATAGGGTGGTCCATGCTTCCTTCACTGGCTTGCATTAACACTAGACCCAACGCAATGCAAGAGGCATCCACATGTACGTGAAATTCCTTCTTCGAATCCAGGAATACCAAGTGGCATGGTGACCATATTTTCTTTCAATACATCTAAGCTGCGCTGACATTATTTGTCCCAGTAGAATGTTGGGTCCTTCCTCAGAAGTTTCTCCATAGGCATGGTAATTTGAGCATATGATTTGATAAATTTTCTATAATATCCTATATGTCCTAGCATAATGTGCAACTGCTTAACATTCCTTGGGGCCTCCAGATTCACTATCACCAGAATCTTGGCAGGGTCCACCATCAGCCCTTTCTTACACACCATGTGACCCAGCGAGATTCAAAAGGGAACAGAAAATATGCATTTTTTCAAATTCAGCGCTATCTGGTATCTATGACACGTATCCAACATCAGGCACAAACTTGCTACATTATGCTTTACTAATCCGAACACTGTCGAGTCATCAAAGTATAATTCTAGGTGCATTATTGAGTCCAAACAACATTACAATGTATTGAAAACAACCCCAATTTGTTGCGAAGGTCATTTTTCTCCTATCCTCAGGCGCGATCTTAATCTAATGGTACCCTGAAAACCCGTC
>APFE030388778.1:0-12267 GCA_000404065.3 Pinus taeda | reverse complement strand
AAAGCCAGCACCGACTCCTTTTCTGTCTGGGGTCCGCCTTGAGGATGGAGGTGACACTCCATTAGTTGACAGCACTCTCTACCGACAGCTAGTGGGGAGCTTATTGTACCTCACCCACTCCAGACCAGATCTCTCATATGCAGAAGGGGCAGTTTCCAGATACATGCACGAGGCGCATGAGCTACACTGTAATGTTGCCAAGCGCATCCTCCGATATGTGCAGGGCACCATCACGTTCGGGATTCACTATGCAGCAGGCAGTGCATTGAATCTCCTTGGCTTCACGGATTCTGATTGGGCGGGAGACAACATTGATCGCAAGTCCACCTCCGGCTATTCACTCAGTCTAGGATCTGGCCCTATCTGTTGGTCGAGCAAGAAGCAAGCTGCTATTGCTCTCTCTTCAGCTGAGGCCGAGTACAGAGGAGTAGTCAACATCACCATTCAAGCTCTGTGGCTACAGCACTTCCTCACTGAGTTGGGCGTTCACTTCCGCCAACCCATTGTCACCTGGTGTGACAACCAGAGCACTCTCAAATTTTGTAGGGATCCAGTACAGCGGCAACGGACGAAGCACATAGAGATCCATATGCACTACATTAGAGACTTAGTACATAATCGGGTCATTGATTTGCAGTTTTGTCCCTCAGCCGAACAGACTGCAGACATCTTCACCAAGACATTCACTTAGCAGAAGTTTCGCTCTCTGCGTGATCGTCTTCGAGTGAAGGACATAGTTGCTTAGCAATTGTCTTTTTTTCCTCTTTTCTTTTGATTACATTATATTTTGAGGGGGGGTGGGGGCGGGGGGTTCCCATGAGGTTTTCCCTCTTTCCTCAATTTTAATACATGTTGCACTGTATTTTGGATGACCTTTGGCCTTAGTTGTCGGGGCCCATTTTCTATTTTTCCCCATAGTGGTGTTCAGGGGGGTGTTGGAAGTACTACACCTACATGCAGACTCTCAGTTAGAGCATTGGATTGCATGCATGCAGACTCTTAGTTAGAGCATGCAACTACATGCAACTACATGCAGACTCTTAGTTAGAGCATGCAACTACTACACATCTACATGTGGACTCTTAGTTAGAGCATGAGATTGCATGCAAGATTCCTTTTGCATGATTTACTCTTTGATTTTCTCCCTCTTTAACTCCGCATCTGACTAGTTATCTCCGGAACTTGTTGTAGGTGTTGAGTCTTCTCATTGATCACCACTATAGTTCATTACCTTGGGATCTTCACCCAATAATGCTATATCATGAGCATTGTAACATATTTTCTAATGAATCTTTCTTTTCTTCTTTCGATTTTCTTTTAATGTTTTTGCTCTGCAAAGCTGTGTGTTCAACCTTTACTAGCTCGATTCATCTATGCAGGTTTTCTAACACATTTACAAAATGTAACAATCTGTCAAATGTAACAATCTGAGATCTATGTATTTTACATGAGGTTCTCTAATTGCTATAACTTCCTTGTAAAGCATTGGGGCAGATGACTTCATCCCTACAAGCGCAGAGGGTGTCATTTCCAATTTATGAGTTTGGACTACTAGGATCTACCCGTGAAGTTACTTTCACTTTATTTTCCACCTACACTTCTAAATTTCCCTAATCCTCATTGGATTTGTTTCTACAAATTTTTTTGGGGTTGCAATCTTGTTCTATTAATTCCCCCTTTGCTTTTGAGCTAGTTGGAAACTGGTCTCTTTACAAACACGGGCTTAGTACCACAATTATTTTTTTCAATGAGCAATTTTTGGCAAAGTGCCTGTGAGTATAACAGCCTATGCATTTTTGAGGAATATTCTCATAGTCCAATTCCTAGGTATTGCCCTCTTCTCCAAAATTTATCATGAGAGCTTCATGTAAATTTCTTTCATTGACATTTATCTCAACACAAATGCGGGCACAAGAAAATTCACCCCCTTTTGGTTCTACTTTATCTATATAGTAGTTAGCTTATTTCTAATTTCTTTATGTTCATCGGAACCCCAAAAATGAAGAAGGAGGTGCAGCAGTTGAAACTTGAACCCCTTGGATTCTACCACAAGGGCATAAGCTTGTAAATGAATGCTTTTTGTAAGAGAACTAAGGCTCCCTTAAACCTATCAAAAAGAAAGATTTTCTCATCTAATTTTTTCACAGATTTTTAATAGAGAACAAATCCCCAGGGCTCTAAATGCTAACTCCTCCATGTTCCTGTGAACTGAGCATACAACAATAACAACGGAAATGAGTAAATCTACTAGATTAAATACACACCCAACTCAACGATCCACGCATCTGAACCATCCAAACGATCTCGAGCTTGCTCAAGGCCCGCAAAAAAATCTTCAGCAGGAAACCTGTAGCCGCCCGATGCGGTAATCCGTAGAGAACATTTTATGTCCTTTATATTTTGATATTAAAAGTAGTTGTTTCTGGTATGTATTCAAGGTATGTACAACTTCTTTTGAAGATTCGTTTAAGTAGGATTCAAAATACCTTTCATTCTGAAAACACTTTTTCTGAAATCTTTGTTATTTTATTTTATCAAAAATCTTTGTTAAAATTTATCAATAGAGTATAAACTACTTTTATAACTTATAAAATATAATATTTTTGGACGGTTGCTCTGGGGAATATGTTCATTTTCTGCCTAGAGCTTTAAATTATCGAGCTAATATATTTTCTAATCAAACGACTCAATTAAAACAAGAGACGTTTTACATTGAAAAAAAAATTAATGCAACATCTCACCCCATGAATTTAGAAAGTACTACACCCATTAATCACTCCTAGCAACAAATCGGGATTGACAATCAATCAAACCTGGTCTATAATAGATGCACAATTATTAAATATTTTATTCATCGAATCATTGAACATTCATGTCTATGGATCTCTCATTAACGGTAACAAAGATTTAAATTTAGGCTCATTTGGCAAGAGTTTGTGTTTCTCGTCATCTCTTGAGTTTTCCCTATCGAAACCTTGTTTATGCTGAGTGTGGGCCACTCTCTTTGTTTTATGCATTTTCTTTATTTGTTAATTCGATTTTTGCCCATTTCCTTGACCTTATGATTCTCAACCGTGTTCTTCAAGGAGTAATCTCTATATTGGTCTAGAATTTGAATTTAAGGACATCTATGTCTTCCTTCTTCAATTTAATGTTGGGATTGAATGACTTTGTTAACGTCAAAGTGTGTATTGTGATATAAATTATGCAACAATTACAGTCCCCTCTTTCATCCTCTTTGTAGCCATCTTTTCTTGCAATAATGATGCCTGGGTTGAAGAACTAGAAACTCAATTTGGAAATTTTTGTCTTGTGCTAATAATTAGTTACCCTATCTTTTAAGTTTGTAGAGTTTTTTGAATTTTCCTTTAAGGTTACACAATTTTAGTTCCATTTTATGAGTATAGGCTTTATTTTTATTCAAATTATTACAATCAAGTCACTGTTATATAAGTCAGGATTAGAATGTATTTTTTTTTAATTTATAATATTTTAAAAATATTATTTAAACAAATAAAACATTGATTTTCAATTCAAATTTTTTTTTTATTTATATTTGAAATGAAATGTTTAAATTTTTAAATTTTAATTCAAAAATATTAATATATATTAAAAATCATTACAAAATACACAAATGAAATAGAAACTCTATTATGGATTATTCACCTTCAGGCTCTTCAATAATTTATTGGGGTACTTAATTACATCAATTTTTTTTTTATTTTTTTAATTGAAGTATAAAATTATTCAAACCTCTTTATATATTTTCAATGAAGAAACTAGTTATATTTAAAAATATATATATAATTTAATTTTGGGGCTATACATCAGCAACACGTAATCAAGCAGTACATCCCTGCTGCCCTAAGGAGAGCACCAGCAATCACCAACTCCATGGAAACGTTGGAATCCAAAATCGAAGTTGCAGTCTTATGGGACTGATCGGTCCACTAAATTGCCTCCGAATCAGGTGGTGTCCCCGTTGAAACTAATTTCATTCTTAACGTTATGAGTCTTTAAAATAGCTGTGATCAAATGTTTTCTTTTAAATGAAATTTTTGTAAGATAATGCATCCTTTCTCATATGGTGGCTATGGTCTAAATGTACCGCTGGACCAGGCGGCGGTCCACGTTAAGGTGGTTCTGTGGAAGAATTTAATTTTTCAAATGATATGGTGTACCTAGCCCCCCCCCCCGAAAAACATTAAATGTTAATTATATAAAATATTGAATTTTTTCTATAAAAGAGAATATTTCATAGCAGTGTATTTGAACAATGATGTTCATATAAGAGAATATTTCATGACAGTTTCTTTGAACAAAGATGTTTATATTTGATGTTTGCGTGTTTTTTTTTCAATGTAAATTGTACAAAGTATTATTTGATTTTTTTTTTTTAATTTTATATTTTTGACATCTATGTAATTTTTTTTTATTAAGAGAAGGCTGATTTTAATAAGATTGTTGAATTTGAAACCAAGAAATTAAAATTAATGATTTTATAGAATAGTAAATGATTTTTACAATAAATGTTTTTAAATGTTTAATTAATAAATTATTTAATACTAAAATATTTTTTTTTTAATTTATAATATTTTTTTTATATAAGAGAGAATTAAAACATGCTTTTCTATCTTTCAACATAATTTGGTTGGCCTAATTGTAGCTTTTCTCAGTTGGTTGACCGCATAGCATATATTTGGTCATGTCTTCACAAGATACATGAGTGTACGTGTACCCACTAGTTGTTGATACATGGTAGCATCCACTTACTCACCTGAAATGCCATCCTCCTTCCTCAAATTGGTCATTAGAGGTATCTCCATGGGTTTACATGTCTCCATGCGGAATCTTTGTAGCATCTCATTTGAATACTTACCTTCAGAAACAAACAATTCCCCATGCCTTGCCATACTTCCAACCCGAAGAAGTCGCATGAGACCCATTTCTTTCATTTCAAACTCTTTTGCAAGGTCCTCCTTGCAAGATCTCATCAACTTCTCATCACTAATTAAAATCAAATCATCAACATATAAGAAAATAATGAACAATTTAACTTCTACTAAGATATCATAGAAGTTTGCATCCACTTTACTTTTGGCAAAGCCCAAACCAGTGAAATAGCTATCAATCCTACTGTACCAAACACCAAGTGCCTATTTGAGAATGTACCATGCTTTCTTTAGTCTAGACACATGATCAAATATCTCAAAACCTGCTGGTTTTTTTATTACACATCCTCTCAATAAGTTCATTGAGGAATGTTGTTTTCATTGAGAAATAGTGCTTTTACATCCATCTATGGATCTTTTGTCCATCTAGACAACAAGAGAAAAAAGGATCAAATAAATAAGTACTTTGCTATAAAAAAAAAAACCTCGTCATAATCAATTCCCGCAAATTAAGAGTACCTATTAGCCACAAACCTAGCCGTCTAGGTTTCTATGCTCAGATCTACTGCCTTCTTAACATTGAAGATGCAACGCGAACCTCATACCCTCAGCCCGATTTCTGCATCAATCACATGTTTTGGTTTTTCCTTACGTCGTTATATATCCTCAGATTTGTATAATTAGACGACGTGAAATCCTCTACTAACCACACTATTGTTTGTGAATTCAGACATTATCGGTATTAGTGTTCAAATGTGAATGAACCCACGGGGTCTGTGACCACTCTTTTGTTTTTACCGTTGTCCATGTATCTCTTTCTACGGACACTTCACAGAATCTCCCCGATGGCAGAGATCTCCTTCAGATTTCAGCATTGCCCACGCCTCTTAGAGTGGCCAAGAAAAGGCACTTCATATTTGCATTGGTTTCCAATGGGCATTTGTTTTGGGTGGTATATATCAGCAGCACGTAATCAAACACTCCATCCCTGCCGCCCTACACGAGCACCACCAATCACCAACTCCACGTGAAACGAAAACCTTGGAATCAAAAATCATAGTTACAGCCTTATGCTACTGATCGGTCCATTAACACTAAATTTCCTGGGAATGAGGTGGTGTCACCGTTGAAACTAATTTCATTCTTAATGCTAGGAGTCTTAACGTTAGGAATTTCTGATCAAATGTTTTTTTTAATTAAATTTTTGTAAGATTAAGATAGATCTATTTTAAATACCTAATAAGTATATATTATTTAAATCTTTATTTTTTTTATTTTAATTTTTTTTATTTTAGCTAATAAAGAAAATTCAATTTTAATGAAAGATTTCAAAATTACCCATCATACTCAGCTATACAATAAGTTTCTTAACTCCGTAATACATCCTTTCCAATATAATAATTATGTTTTAGATTCTGTGATGCACATTAAAATTATTATGTGGAAAATTTTGTTTTTTCTAATAATCTGGTGTACTTGTAATGATGCAATGTCGTACGTTAGGTCGCTTAGCTGCCCCAAAAAAACACTAAATGTTAGTTATATAAAATATTGAATTAATCCATAAAAGAGAATATTTCATAACAGTTGCTGTTCATATTTAATGTTCGTATATATTTTTTTTCAATGTAAATCGTACAAATTATTACTCGGATTTTTTTATTTTTTTTTCCTTTATATTTTAACTTATGTGTTTTTTTATTAAGAAAGGAAGGTTAATTTTGATAATAAAATTATTTTAAATTGAAACCACAAAAATTAAATTATTATATAAATTTAAATGAGCTTTATAATAAATATTTAAAAAATAACTCTATTAAATACAAACATTTAAGTGCGCTATATATATATATATATATATGTCTCCTTATTAATTATAGCTGATATTTTTCTTATTAATTATAGCAGATATTTTTCTTGGATCCCTTTCATCAAGAGGTGTAGGGTTGATCTAAAGATCATCTGATTCCGATAAGTATTCATGGAGATATTTATGTTATGGGACAATTCTTCAAGGTCGACCAGCGACCAAATAACCCCCTCTTGTGCTCAACGTTTTAATATAAAAGGAGGTGGCATGGTAGCCATTTAGACACACTCTTGAGATCTCTCCTCTCCATTCATCTGGGTTTTGGTGGAAGGATACATCACCAAGAATCTATACTGCCCTAATGGAAAGATGCTCTACGCTAAGGATGTTATGGTAAAGAAGGCCCAAAACGTAGACATGAAGGCGATGAGGAAACCCTAGCTAATACGATCTCGAGAGGAGCCTAACCGCAGTCATGAAGGAGATCTAGCCGTAGTAAAGAGGCTCCAATACGCTACCCAAACATGCCCTAATATGCTGCCTAAAGGATGCCCTAAACCATAGTCAAAAGAGGCTTCTTAGCCACAGTAAAGAAGGGAGATCTACCCACTATTTAAGGGAAATTCTACATGTAGCAAGGCAACCCTAATCTACAAACATGACGAGGCCTTAAACGAGCCTTAGTTGCATATGTAAAGAAGAGTTAAATGTACCCTAGATGCAATCTATACATGGCTGAACACATGCCTAAATGCAATCACCTTAACATTGTTCTAGGTCGCATTTTGTGGAGGGTTTCATGTGCCCTTAGACTACTTTGAGAAGGGATGTGAATGGTTCCTTATATGCAGTCTCATGACTGCCCTAGCCACAGGAAAAGAGAAGGTTACAACAGTTCATTAACGGGATGATTTGGGAGGTATACTATATCAAGGAGGACTGTTATGATGCAACATGGAGGGCAACAACTCATTGGAGGACAACCACATTCATTTAGAGCAATTTTGGGCCAGCTTAGATGGGTTGTTAAGGACTGTGGTCAGTACCCTAATCAGTCCCAGAATTGCAGCATTAAAGCATGTTCAAGAGTTGACATTTCTCTAAACTAAATGTTGTTGTGCTAACAATGATTGGACACTATCTAGGATATGTTTGTTGGTATGTGCTAAGCCACCGGCCATAGCACCATAGCAAGAGTTGTTATGGGCAGTGTATTAGGGTGTGTAGCACAAGTGTATCAAGATGCAGCACAAGAGGATGCAACATGATAGGCACAGTAACCAAACTTGTCATGATGAATGGTGATGCCCACATCTCCCATCGGTAATTGAATCTGTTTTGGTCGTGCGGAACTTAGCCATAAGCGCGGGCCCCTGAATGGATCAACTGATCGTATGTTTCTTCTTTTTCCGGAGCTTTTCAATATCCGAAGCACTGATGCAATATGTATATTTACAGTCCAAACTCTTCGAGGACACGACATGAAATGAGGACAACAAAATCTCCCTTGCGAGTTCAAACTTCAGGGAGGTCAGTGATTGAATATTAATAAATCCGTGAAGAGTCATTCGATGGGGTTAGTGCCCACTGTTTTATTCTTTCGTACAATCCACCTGCCACTTTGTTATAAGTGTGTCACTTTGTCTTGGGCTGTCAAGAGGTTATTGGCTTTTTCCTCATTTGTTTTGGTTGGGGATACCATACATTGTTATTTTTCTATTCGATTTTCTATTGAGGTAACGACTAAATTTATAGGAGACCGATCTCAGTTTTTTCACCTATACTATTTGTTCTATATATTTATAAGAGTACATTCTTACGGCTAGTATAAGAGAATGTAAAAACAATATATTTAGCTATTTTAGGGGTTAGAGTGGCTGTGGAGAGCCTCTCTTTTGATTACCTCAACTCTCTTGAGTTACTAAGAGAATATAAAAACAATATATTTAGCTATTTTAGGGGTTAGAGTGGCTGTGGAGAGCCTCTCTTTTCATTACCTCAACTCTCTTTTGATTACCTCAAGTGCAGCTCGGGTTACAAGGGGCGGAGCCCTGGGTTGGTATTTCCTGTTCTTCTCCCACAATTTTGAGAATATGCCTCAACCAAATTGCTTCACAACCAACACTAAATAAGGCACAATACTCAACTTCATTGGATAACAAACAAACAATTAGTTGTTCCATGTTGTTCCATGGAATTATCCTAGATCCAAAGGTGAATGTATATATTATAGTTGATTTTATTTTTTTATGGAGGATTTATTGGCCCTATAAAATCAAGGGCCCACTTCTCAAAAAAATCCAACATTGTCTAGGGTCAAATGTAATAGTCTGAGATCTATGTATTTTACATGAGGTTCTCTAATTGCTATAACTTCCTTGTAAAACATTGGGGTAGACCGCTTCATCCCTACAAGAGTAGAGGGTGTTATTTCCAATTTATGAGTTTGGACTAGGAGGTTCGACCCATGAAGTTACTTTCACTTTATTTTCCACCTACACTTCCAAATTTACCTAATCCTCATTTGGGGATTCATCCATAGGGGTCTCTTCTTGTTCTTGGGAATGTTGAAGAACCTCAAAAGAGCTTTTGCTAAAAGGAAGGTTCTGGAATTGGATTTGCTTCTACAAATTTATTTGGCGGCTCCAACCTTGTTCTATTGATTCCCTCTTTGCTTTTGAGCTAGTTGGAAACTCGTCCCTTTAGAGACACGGGGTTGGCCCCACTCTTATTTTTTTCAATGGCCAGTTTTTGGCAAAGTGCTTGTGTGTATAACAATCTCTACATTTAAAAGGAATATTCTCATAGTCAAATTCCTAGATATTGCCCCCTTCTCCAAAATTTATCGTGAGAGCTTCACCTAAACCATTGATGTTTACCTCAACACTAATACGGGTACAAGAAAATTTACCCCCTTTTGGTTCTACTTTATCTATATAATGGTCAGCTTATTTCTAATGTGTTTAAGTTCATCAGGGCCCCAAAAATGAAGAGGGAGGCGTAGGAGTTGAAAGTTGAACCTGCTTTGGATTCCACCACAAACCCATAAACTTGTAAATGAGTGCTTTTCCTAAAAGAACTAAGGCTCCCTTATACTGATCAAAAGGAAAAATTTTGTCAACTAATTTTTCCAGAATATTTTTAAGAAAGAACCAATCCCCAAAATTTTGAACCTACATCAAGGCTCTAACTGCTAACTCCTCCATGTCCCCGTGAACTTAGAGCATACAACAATAACAACGGAAATGAGTGAATCTACTAGATTAAATACACCCCAGCTCAACGATCCACGCATCTAAACCATCCAAAGGATCTCGAGCTTGCTCAAGGCCCACAAAAAAATATTCGGCAAGAAACCCGTAGCCGCTTGATGCGGTAAGCCGTAGAGCACATTTTATCTCCTTTATATTTTGATATTAAAAAGTAGTTGTCTTTTGGTAAGTATTCAAGGTATGTACAACTTCTTTTGAAGATTCGTTTTAGTGGGACTCAAAACACCCTTCATTCTCAAAACACTTTTTTACAAAATCTTTGTTATTTTATTTTATCAAAATCTTTGTTAAAATTTATCAATAGAGTATAAACTACTTTTATAACTTATAAAATATAATATTTTTAGACGGTTGCTCTCTGGAATAGGTTGATTTTCTGCCTAGAGTTTTAAATTATCTAGCTAATAGGTTTTCTAACCAAATGACTCAATTGAAACAAGAGACGTTTTACATAAAAAAAAATTACTCGAACATCTCACCCCATGAGTTTAGAAATTACTACACCCATTAATCACTGCTAGCAACAAATGGGGATTGACAATCAATCAAACCTAGTCTAGAATAGATGCACAACTATTTAATATTTTATTCATGGAATCATTGAACATTCATGTCTATGGATCTCTCCTTTAAGTGTAACAAAGATTTAAATTTAGGCTCATTTGGCAAGAGTTTGTGTTTCTCGTCATCTCTTGAGTTTTCCCTATCGAAACCTTGTTTATCGAAACCTTGTTTATGGTAAGTGTGGGGCCACTCTCTTCGTTCTATGCATTTTCTCTATTTGTTAATTCGATTTTTGCCCATTTCCTTGACCTTGTGATTCTCCACCCTTTTCTTCAAGGAGGAATCTCTATATTAGTCTACAATTTGAATTTAAGAACATCTAGGACTTCATTCTTCAATTTAATGTTGGGATTAAATGATTTTATTAAATGTTTTGTATAATTTTTTATTTTATTTTAGCCAATAAACAAAATTCAATTTTAATGAAAGATTTCAAAATTACGAATCATACTCAGCTATACAATAAGCTCTCAACTCCGTAATACATCCTTTCCAATATAATAATTATGTTTTAGATTCTGTGATGCACATTAAAATTATTGTGGAAAATTTTGTTTTTTCTAATAATCTTGTGTACTTGTAATGATGCAATGTCGTACGTTAGGTCGCTTAGCTCCCCAAAAAAACACTAAATGTTAGTTATATAAAATATTGAATTAATCCATAAAAGAGAATATTTCATAACAGTTGCTTTAAACAAAGATTTTCATATTTAATGTTCGTATATATTTATTTCCAATGTAAATCATACAACTTATCACTCGGAATTTTACTTTATTTTTAATTTATGACTTTATATTTTAACTTTATGTATTTTTTTTACAATTAAGAAGGAAAGTTAATTTTGATAAAAGGATATTTTAAATTTGAACACAAAATTAAATTATTTATATATAAAATATTAAATGAGCAATAATTAAATTATTTTTAAAAAAAACTCTATTAAATACAATACATTAAGTACTAGATAATTTAAATATATAATATATAAAAATGAATCAACTGCAATAAAAAAAAATATTTAAAATTAAATCTATTAATTTTTTAAAAAAATTATTTCGTGACAAAATTAATAACATATAAAATTACAAAATCTCTTTATGTCACTACTCCATATATATAAATAAAGAAAAAATATTTTACCTCCTACTTCTACTATAGTTCTTTGACTATGGTACCATTTACCATAGTCATATAAAGGAATTATTATAAGTTAAAGGAATTACTTACGAATATGGCTATGAAGTACTTACAATAAATTGCTTATGATGTACTTATAAGGAGCTTTATGTTGATTACCGTATGCAATATTGTGTAATATTATTCAAAAGATATTTGGGTACTGAGAGGCATATAATACACATATTGTTTTACAGATTTAAAATTAATTTTGGGCTTTAGTGTTGTACATAGTTCTTGGTACATGAATTAAAATGTATTAATGGTTCTACTCTGCCATGGAGTTATGGCGGGAGCAAGCTTCATCCATTACTCTAGCTGCCCTCGCGCTGTACTCCTTGCCTCGTTCTTTTCGCTTCATCGACGATGCACAAGCTCGGGTTCCGATCCTATGGTTGTTATTCGTTCTGGAAAACTTCAATGCACATTATGTTGGCGATGTGATTCATTGTTCACCTGTGCTCTTGGCTCTCGGCTCTGCTACCAGGGTTTCACTTTAGGAGGGTTTGTATAGTGCCCAGGATGTCATGTTACTGGTAATGGCTCCCGA
>APFE030388774.1:22038-41141 GCA_000404065.3 Pinus taeda | reverse complement strand
TTCAACATCTACTAAGAGTACAAAAGTGAAACATCAGTAGCAGATATCAAATGCAAATATCAAATAAACCCTGTTCCATTCATTCACCAAAACCTCCTCTGAGGGTTCAAAAGTGCATGTTCTGAGGACAAGTTTTTGATAAATTTCTGGACCCTTCTCTAAATGCATGAGAAGGGTTTAAATACTACTAACTAAATAACTTATTTACAGAAATTGAGGATTCGGTTTAAATGACCGTCCTCTTTCTAAGCAAAACTATTCTAAAATTAAATCTACTATCTAACTATTTCTAAATCTACTCCTTAATGTCGCAAGCATTCAGTGTTTTCCTGAGTAGAGTCGGTTGACTGTCTTCCGCCTTTGGTTTAGTTAAGAAAACAAAATCGGCAAGAGCTGGCATTATCTTTTAAGTAAAATTGATGATATATTTGAGAATCATCCAACGAATATGTATCATTACCATGTATGCCTGGTAAAAATCCCATTTCAACTTGGTTAACCCTTGGACTACTTCTGCTTTTCCTTCAGTCTTCTGTTTCTAGTTTGCTTCTATCGCTGATTTCTTGCAATTTTCGGGGCTCGCAGGTGACTGAGTAAATATGGACCTTCCTTTTCGAACAATTTTTCTTAGCGATGTGCGATTAGCAGTAATCACGCCATGGAAACTGCCTTTGTTTCTTTATCTGGGCTTCCCGGATGCGGTTTTTGCCTCTTGTGCCTTTTTCTCTCATTCGGTATAAAGCTCAAAATTTGTAAAAATAGTGATTCCGTGAGCTCTTGACCCTGAGAATTAAACTGTCTGTTTCTGGTATCAACATCGTTCAGTATCCATTCAACCATGGTTGTACATGAGAAATCTGTGATAGATGCCTCAGAAGAGTTCTGCGGCTCTTTTTCTTCCTTGAGTGGATTAAGTGTGCCTTCCGAAATGTACATTGGAGCGCTGCCTTCCCTCCTCGTAGTTTTCTGCATAGTACCCTGTATAATGCTTCGTCCTTATTTCCTGCAACTTACATTGAGGTGGAAGTAATGATAAAAGAATAATGACAGGAAAACTTTTAAATGCCGAAGATATGCAAAACATGCCACCTTACGTGAGTTATTTCTTCGAAAAGCACAACACCCTACTTCATTAACAACTGGCAATAACTCATTAATTTGCATTAAAATACATGACCAACTCTTGGCTAAAAATTTTTCTCGAATAATGAGCCAGAACCAACAGCGATGGAGGGGTCTCGCGATTTTGCTTTGAGATGTCGCAGATCACAGTATCGCAACATCGCAGCATCGCAACTTTGCAGTATCGCAGTATCGCAATATCGCAATATCGCAGATCGTTATAATCCTTGTGTAATTCATGTGATTTTTGCGATGTGCGATATGCGATATTGCATATCGGCGATTTTTTAAAGTTTTTCAATGTGAGTGTTTCTTCAGTGTATGCAATGCGATGAGGTTTTGCCTCACAATCTCGCCTTTTGTCATTTTAACTCATTTAGAAGGTGTATCCTATCATCATTTTCGTGATGCGATATCCTTTAAGGAGTGAATTTAATTTTTTTCATTATGAAACTTAGGTTTTTTAGATTTTTCAAGGTATTTTCCTAAGTCCATGATGTTGTAAGTTTCATCTGGAAAAAAATAAATAAATAAATAAATAAAAATAAAAAATTATGAGTAACACTAACTGATTTTTTGATTTTTTACTGAGGGTCCCCACTTATTTAGTATTAGCAATAATACTTCATAAGGAGGGGGGTTGTTGGTGGCCACAACAGTATGTTGACTCTTTCATTGAGGTGTTCATTTTTTATGTTTTCTAAAGTCCTGTAATTTTTTCATAATGCCATGGTTGAAATAGATTGAATACTTCAGGTATTTTGTAGTCATGATATTTGGTTTTAATTCCATACTTGAAAAATTGTCAAAATTTTAAGGTTTTTCTGAGTCAAGATATTTTACCTTTAATGCTATGGTTGAAAATAGTTATAAGTATTTTATCTTTAACGTCATGGCTGAAAATTGTTGGAATTTTAAGGCTTTTCAAAGACATGATATTTTATATTTAATGCCATGCCTTAAAATTGTAGGAATTTTAAGTTTTTTCGAAATTATAATATTTTTTCTTTAATGCCATTGCTAAAAATTGTAGAAAATTTACCTCGAACAAAGAGAAGATGTTATTCTAGCATCAACACTTTTCGTTTTTAGGATGTTTTTTGTACCAAAAAATGACTTTTATTGGATTTACTGTCGTTTTTAAAAAATGTTGAAAATTTATCCCAAAAAAAAAAGTGGTGAAGCAGCATTAACATTTTCTTTTTCAGGTTGCTTTTTCATGTCTTTTTGGGGTTTTTTGTATAGAGTTCTTGTTTTGAGGTAATAGTTCTCATTTGATCGGTGACTTTCTTTTTAACAAAAATCAGCAGGCTCAGAAATGAAAATGAAAGGCAGAAGGAACATAGACAAGGCTTCAGCTAAGCAACTAGAATGATCACTCTTATAAAATTATAAGTAGAAGAGGTAGAAGAAAGAACGAAATTGTTGAAAAATAGATTTTAGGAAGACCTTTCTCAAGAGCAAGGAGAATTTGACATTGCCATATCTGAAATCAACAAGCTCAAGGAATCGAAAAAGGAACACTTGCAAGATATTGAAAGGAAAGATTAAGAATTAGATCAATTGAAGATGAAGGAAGAAGAATTAGGTAAAGCTACATGTGATAAAGGCATAAGGTCCAAGTTCCCACAAAGAAAGATTTATGAAAAGATTAATACTAGGATCCCTCAAAGACCAAATCAAGATGAAGGAGAGAAGAAGGTTAAAAATGTTGTTTCTCCAAGAGGTCATAAATAAAAGGTTTTATCTCCTCCAAAGAGGGATTAATACATAATATCATCTTGACATGACATCTCATTCAGGTACCCTAGCTTGTTTAATGGATATTGTTTTTCATGTTCTAACTTTTGGCATATGGCTAGGGATTGCAATATGTATAACATGGGTGACTAACAAAGGAATTATCAAAACCCAAGAAGAAGGATCACAAGACAGGTTTCAAACAAACTTTTTCAAAAGAACGTATATGTCACTAGATCTATCAATTAGGCCCAACATTAAATGTTACAAATGCCATAACTATGAACATGTAACTCACATTTGTAGGCTCAATGGGAAATCCTTCAACCCTAAGATTAGGTACAAGAATATTTGGAGAAGAAAGCAAAAGGAAGAAGATCAAGTAAAAGAAAATGTCTTTGCATTCATGATTTCAGGTTTTATAAAAGTGAAAGGTCATAATGAATCAATAGGTAGATTGAAAGATATCAAGGTTCAGGATGATCTAAACAAAGAGATAGCTCATACATTATTTTGAATAATCTGGCATGATGATTCCATGTCCTGTGAATGATTGAAGAGGGGGAATCTTTATAACAATGGTATCAAAGTGACATGTCTAGAGTTCGAAACTCACCTGACTCACGCTTAGGGGGTATATTGTTGGACATTGGGTTTAGCACTCCACGTGTGGTTTGCGACATGCACTAACTACCTATCATGGATACTAACTCTAGAAATTGTAGAAGACATTAATGCCTATGGGTTTTTGTCTAACAACATATGTTATTCCAACAAAAGACCTCAAGAAAAAAACCTTATTACTAATGAAAAAACTAAAAAACTTCAATTGTTATTTTTCTACATGAAACTCTTAATTTTGTGAATATTTCTTAACAACATTACATACATTAAACAAAGAAAACTAATTGTATACCATAATTTTTTTCACTTGTATTCAATCACAAATGTGATACATTAAATAGTTGGAATCATATTTGATTACTTCTAAACTAGTACATAGAAGTTAAGAGAATATCTCAACAACCTTTCAACAAACCCAACCAAGTCTATTATGGTAAGCATACTACATTAATGCAAACATTATCTCCAACACCTTCCCTTAATTCTTACATTAAAACTAATAATATTGGAATCACAAATTACAACACTGATTATGTTAGTTTGGTTTGGCCATCATTAGCACTGACACCCACTCTACAATTTGATTGCCAAATCTCTTTCTACACCACCATCTTCGAACTACCACTTGATCCATTTAAGACATAATTGATTTTGACTATCACTGATGTATTTGTAGGATCGATGATTCTTGACTACCCTGAAAAATAATCTTGAAACTGAATCACTCTATGGACTTACTTCTATCTATTAAAATGCAACAAATTACAATTTTGATAGTTATATAGGTAAGTGTTCAAGTATTTGAATGCATTCAACCTTCAATCACACAACTTGACCTTTTTTCACATACAAAAACTATCAAACACATAAGGATAACCTGTAACTAATGTTCTTGAAGCACCGAAGAACAACAACACCCATTAACATATAATAGACTATAGACATAATCAAGTCAATGATGTGTTGTCTCAGCACCAAACAATGTTAAGAACCATTAACTTGAACTATGTTACTATGTTCAACAATTGGTTCTTTGTCATATAATTTTACACGCAAAATAAATATGAATTACAAATTGATTGAAGCAAACTGAAACTATAGGACTAAAAGAATCTTGAAACATGAAAGAAAGATGTGTGCATTTCTTTCACTGATTGTCAGGACCCGAGATTAGGTATATGGATTGTGTTGTAGTATCAACAAAAATTCTCCAACAATCGTCACAGAGTTGATATTTTTCATGGTCGACCCACCCTTTTATTTTAAAGCCTTGTGAGAACAATAGGAACAAAAAGAAAATGCCAGAGCTTGGATATTACTCTTGATGAAAATAAAAATATGCTAATGGGACCCACATATGTGATTATAACAAAGTGGTGATGAAACCTGCTCCACTCAGTAGATATAACGTTAGTGTGTGCCCTCCCTGTATCAGACTGGCCCCTTGCATTTCCTCTATCATATCTCTCAGTGATTGCTCCTTTTTATGGCAATGTATTTAATGATATTGTGGAACATAATTAGCATTCCACCCACATCCAATCAAATTCCTAAACAATTAGCTTGTATCTTTGTTTGCAAATGGATGGAATGAAAACATGACTCTTCAAAGTGAACAGTGTGGTGAAGATCACCCATTTCAAATTATAATTTGATAATATTGATGCAATCCCTTCTAGAGATGAGGAACAAAAAAACATCATGGTATACTGGACATCAATATGGCCGTAACTGACCATTTTTTTGTTCATACTTAAAACATTAGCTAATGAAATCAGGTTAGTACCACAAAACCAATTGAGGGGATCCACAATTCTATTTAACACCTTCACGATTTTGTTGGCAAGACTACAATTCTTTATTGCACGTAGATATTTCTTGGTCAAGGACAGGGAAAATCATTGCATCCTTATCCCACCTGGCATGATTTTGTAGCCATGTTTTCAACATAATTTATTGTAGTGGTGACAACTTCGTTCCATGGGAACGCTAGATCCAACCATAAATCCAAGCTCACTAAGGCAACTCCAGAGCATTTTTTACGTGAACGACAACAAAATTTGGTTATTTTGAGGAACTTTTGTGTTGCTAAGGGTTTGTCATCTCCACTAGTTCACATGGCATTCCTTATGCTTTACAATAAAAGAAATCGTTGTGCAAAACCCCAACAATTGTTTAAGGGAGTTAAGAGCAAGAGGATTTCATGTCGTGAGGATGATGTTGTGGCTTTCATAGCACTTAATTGTTTGTAACTAAGGAAAAGAGTGTACACTAAACCACATCTAGCTACCAACTATACAAAACTCTTCACTTCACATTAACATATTCTTACAACAAAGTACTCTCCCATTTCTAATATATTTTGGGCCCTCCCTTAGGGGAGTGATATTAGAGTTATTGAATATGATACCAACAAAGAAAACTAATTGCACACCATAAAATATTTTTCACTTGTATTCAATAACAAATATGATACATTAAATAGTTGGAATTAGATCCAATCAATTCTAAACTAGGACAGAGAAGTTGAGAGAATATATCAACAAACCCAACCTAATCTACTAAGGTAAGCATACTGCATTAATGGAAGCATTATCTCCAACATGTACATAATAGAAATATAATAATATTTCTATTACATATACATATTTATAACATGGTATATGATATATATTTGTTTTACACTTTTTTCAGTTGCGCAACATTAATAACTAGCATACATGAGATAATGTGAATATTTTCTTTTATGATACAGTTAATACCTATTTTAAAATTGATAAGTAACCATACCAATTTATTTAAATCTCTTTTTTTGTGTTAATTTGAATCCCTTTTTTTTCTTAAAGATAATTCAGTCTTCTTTTACAAATTCTATGAGTAAATAATGTTTTTCTTATTTTAATTACCTTTGAAAGTCTCTAATATCCTTCTACAAATTCAATGAGTAAATAATTTTTTATTTTTTTTTTTAGCTACTTTTAACAAGAACACTTATTACTTGTGTACTTAGTCATATTAATTTTAACTATTCACTAGCACAACTATATAACTTAAATGACAGGTAAAAGTTAAGACACATCAATTCATGACAAGTGCCAAAATACTAACTTTACATCACACATTGCAAAGATTTAAAAAAATCATACAAAAATAACTAAATTATTACTTTATTATTATTATTATAAAAATAATTAATACATAAGTTAAACATATATACATTCAAAAAAATTGTAACAAAAGTCTTAATCACAAAGATTCTTAATCTATAAATAGGCTTTGTTACAATACCATGGCTTATCAATACCAAATTCCCAAAACATGCTAACTCAATCCATATGACACTTGTTCATATGACATGTTTTTAATTAATCGATTTAATTAAAATGGCGTAACAACTTTTAAAATAGATTTCAACGTTTAATTTACTATTATTATTAAGAATATTCTAAAAATATGTCATAGAGATTTATTCATACCATCCACCTAATAATTATTGATAATTAAATAAAATTCTAAAAGTCATATTCAAAATAAACATACCTATAACATAATTATATATTGTTAATTCTCTCCAATAAAATTAAGGTATTATATAGCATTAATTAAAAAAAATAATTAAAAAAAAATTAATAATAATAAATAATTATTATAATAACAATGAAGGTGTTCCCTTTTGAAATTATATGCTATTGATTTTCGTCTACCCTTTGGTTTTCCACCGTTGGTTCAAGCACATAGTTGTCACTACACCGAAGGAGGCATGATGCATGCTAGCCATGCTCTGTCTTAATGGATTTCCCTCCTTCCAAGCACATCAGTTACTAAATCTGAGAAGAAGTAGTATCTAGTCGAATGATCACAATTCCAAAAGAAGTTATATGACTAATGTTGGGTTCTTTTAAGGCATCGTTTCCTATACAAAGCTAATGGAAATATGAAAGCCGTTATAACCAATAACCTATCAATGCATTCATTTACTATAAGGAACTGTCTTGAATTTGGAAACCATTTCCATCCACCAGACCTGACAACAAAGAATGAAGGCAATCTGTTGTTTCTATTTCAACTTAATTCAAATCGGGAATCCATATTTCTATCTATAATTCTCATTTTGATTTTCTTTTTCCATATAGGAACCAAAGTTATTGTTGGCATGCTCTTTTTTTCTTTGCATTATTTCCTCCTATTCCATTTGTGTTACATTAAATTTGTTTAATTGTTAGAACTAACATTTTCATTAGTGAATCATGCTAGGTATCACTCAATGTAACCGTAGCTTGTGCTCATATCATTTCTATGGTTTGTTGTGCTTCTATGGTAACTATTTTTCCTTGTAGTGAAATATAGGATCACGAGTTACATAATTTTGGTGGGGTGGAAAGAGGCATGGCATTTTCACCCCATAGAGGTGACAACATGTTCTAATATGGGTCCCAAGGGCACTCTCCTTCTAGAGATACCGTCATCCGTTAATTCCTTTTCGCCAGTTATCTACCAAAAAACCCTCGCACAGTTCATAAAATTAATCAAGTTTAGAGAATAATTAGGTGACATTGAAATCATGAAGGAAAAATGGCAATATTGTATAGTTTTGTAAAATGGTTAAAAATTGTAATTAATGGCTCTAAAATAATTTAAAGTTTTTAGAAAGGAGATAACTAAAATTCTAAAACAAGCACCCATTTTTACATTGATTGTAGAATATCATGGAATATGAAGGCCACTCCATTGAAATACGCTCTTTATTTAATCCCATTATCAACACATTCAATTTATTCATTTTGTCTGTGCAATAACATTCTCTATGTGAAAGTGCCCACCATCACCTACAGTAATGTTTCTCCCTGACACCCTGCATGTTATAGTTTGGATCTAATATGTATATAGGATTTTGACATAGTCGTATGATTGGAAAAAAAATGATTGAGCGAGGAAAGATGGATTGAGTAACAACTTTTAGCCAACATTAACACAGGTGAGATAGTTGCAAGCTTGAACAAGTTTCCTCCCTGCCATCCTCCATGCCTTAGGTTGTTCGCTTTCCCTTACTGCAAATTTTCTACAGTAACATCATAGGCATCCCTGCTCTTTTGCTTTATGCACTCAACAACAACAGAAGTGCCCTTTTGAACCTATACAACAACAACAAACTATGCAACATTTCTTTTTTAAATTATAGATTTTACAAATTAAATAAAATGTTTTAAATTTGTAGACATATATGGATATTTTTTTTCCTTGTTCGATTGATTTCACATGTTTGGTGGCCGTTATGAGCATGCATTCAGCAGTGGGAAAATTTTCTATTCAATAGTGGGGAAAGTTTCTATTCCTTCGATGTATAGGGACAATTGCTAGTATAATTTTATTAAAATTATATTATATAATGATATTAGATTACAACATTTTTTACATGTGGAAATTCCTTTTGCATGATAAAGTTCTCTCATCAGAATTACTCGAAATGTTTTAATTTTCCACAAGCTAGATTTCTTTATGCATATTACAAATTTATGTTCGATTGAAAATAATAATAATACATTATAATAAAGTAAAGGCATTGTTTAAGGAGGTCATATTTTCTTCTGAAAATTTATTTTTAGGTTTTTTTTTTTTCTTTTTCGAAAAAAATTGACCATAAGAGTGTTGGAATGGCACCCATAATCTTGAAGCTTGACAAGTGTAACACAAATTTCCCAAAATTACTCCTAATTTTTTGTCAAATTATGCCAGAATTTCCACTATTTTCATAACAAAATTGTGACTTCGTTAAACTATCCTATAAAGTAAATAGATAATAATATATTATACTACATTTTTTTTAAAATCTTGGTAGATCGTTCCATTTTCATTAAATATAAGCAAGTTACATCCACATATCAATAATTAGGTGGCCTATGGGTATGGTGATTTTCTGATACAGGTGGTGGCCCAAGCCTAGAAGCTTTTCACTTCCAGGTGACCCTACCACCCCGCACATCTTCCATGGGAGAACGAAATAGTAATTTCCATGACAAAATTTGATGAACTTCCTCCGATCTTATCTCATGCACCCCATCCTTACCATCTGACCCACATAGAGACTCAACTTCCACAAGGTAGAACCAATTATCATAGTAATTAGAAAAATAATTTAAGAGATTAACAATACTTATAGCATAAGTGTAATCCCCATCTGAGACCATCACATACCTTCATATCTAACTTCACAAAGACTTCCACAGAGGCAAAAGGCATAGAATTGGGAAGAAAGATAGAGAAAAACTTATAGTTTTGGGGCCGACAAACATGCAGGGATCAAAATTTCCACCCATCCCTAGGAATTACAGTAAAACTAAGCCTAGAGATAAAGATGATGATGACCCATCCCCAAACCCTAGGATTATCAAACCAAACCAGACAAAAAAGTTCCCAAGGGTCGACGATAGAAGCACAAATCCCATATAACCCCATTCAAGAAAAAATAATTTCGAGCTAAACAAACACAGAGACCATATTGGTCAAAATGACATACTCCATCAAGGATACAAGCACTGTTGATTTCCTGAAATCCCGCTTGCTCCCAACCTCAAGCAAGTCGACCCCATTCAGACCCAAATCCCATAACTAGACAAGTTGATGCATGTAGGAGGGAGAGAAGAAGTAGGTCACATACCATTTTACCCTTGCCCAGAGAACATTAACCTACCACCTCACCTGGAGTTGCATTGTTCCTTTGCACTTGGTTTCACCCTTCCACAATTCTTTAACCTGGACAAAGAATTGACCATAAACTCTCATAAAGCACTTGACACGATGCTAGACCCAAGACACAATGTCGCTGCCACCTCCTGTCGGAGTATTAACCTCTTGCATGCAAAGATCCATCGCACTTATTGCCTCAAGCGTGTGGAGGGAGGTGGGGTTGTACCCCAAGATCCTTCGCATTTAACTATCTTGATGGGCGTGTTATCCAACTCACACCCTAATCGAGGGTCTCATTAGATGGTTGGAGACTCTGAGAGTTGTGTCTCCTATCTTGTTCCAGGATTGCTTTTAAGGAGCTTAACCGACCATTCATGGATTAAGGTGGCCAAGTCAACTCAAGAGGGTCATTTTGATGAGAACAACCCCAATATGCAAGGAAATTTGTTGCTCTATTTCCATCTCGTCAAACATGATTAGTGATAATATAACCATAATTTTGAAGAATTTCATCTATCTCTTGTACTAATCTTGCAATTCTCAAGCTGTGGCTAAGTTGATGCCAGCCTAAGTTACATATACCCCAATGTTGCAGCTTAAGCTGCATATACCTACAGTATGCAAATAAAATTGCATGATCTACTATGTCCCAAAAATTTTCAAATTCCTTACTTGGTAAAACCTTCCCAAGTCAAGGTTTAAGGATCCTTCAATAAACTCTATGCGGAAACATTTCATGTCGCTATCCCATACGTTTCAACTTTGGGTTATTTTCACCTCCAACACTTATCAATCATACCCTGGTCTTTAGACTTTGGTTAAAACTCAAACTTTAAACAACAATACATTAACCCTGCTTATTTCTTTTATAATTTCCATATAATAGAAATATTTCATAACCCACACTTAAAACCTTACCTTTCCACCATTCTTCAACCCTTTGCACATATATTGATGCTCTCTTTAGTGCATTAAATCTCCCCCATCGATCTCATTCCTCAATCCAAACAATTATCGCGTCACTAGATCTCTAACTAGCTTAGCTGATCTCCATCATTGATCTATCTCGTCAGATATAATGGCTATCGTGTCGTCTGCTCACCAACTAGCTTGTCCAAACTCCACCATTGATCAATCTCCCTCGATCCAACATCTATCGTGCAATCTTGCACAAGATATTTGCACTACTGATATCAGATCAAGAGTACACGAGAAAATTAGTTTTCTCGTGCTACATGTCGGCCACTAAGGGTAATCGCGTGAAATTTTAGAATATTGTTTTCCACCTTTAAGGCACACAAGAAATTGCTTACCACTTACAAAGACTACTCCGTCCTTCTGCACGTTTTCCACCCTTCTGTCGACGTGACTTTAATCTCCTCCATTCATCTTCTGGACTTCATTTTGCGCGACTTAATCTTAGCCACCTATCGCACACAATCCCATCCATTGATCTGACTGATACAAAGGTTCATGTGCATTGCTACGTTCTTTCGTTTCGTAATGTGTAATAGCCCATTCAGCTTTTTACCTGTGTATTTGTTCTCACCTTACAGTCTTCACTTGTTCTGATCTCAATCTCCACTCTGTTACTTCATTTCTTTGTGCCTTTATGCTTCCTTCACAAATCCTTAGGTTTTAGGAAACCTTACAGTTATACCTTTGTTGTAACATTGAAGGTTTTCTTCAATATTGTCTATGTGTAAAACCGTAACACTCTTTTATGCACTTCTTCTCTGATTCTGCACACCTACAACCTATGTTATGTAGAATTACTCTAGTCCACACACAATATTTAATTCAATTATTCAATACACATCACACAAACTCGGAAATCGAGTTATCTATATTAATAAACAAACATTTAAACAGGAATTTATTTCTCAGCCTGATCTTCAATATCAGTGGCCTTTCCTTTCTTGCCCATAGGCCTAACTGACTGATTGACTCACTCACTGACTCACTGAATCACTGCCCACTCTATGACTTTTAGGCTTACATTTATACAAAAGGTTCTATTAACCAATTCTGGTTCAGATCCGTAATCTGCTGAACTAAATCCTGAATATCCTCTAAGTTCACTTTTGACTCCAGCAATCCCTAAGAATCCTTTTTAATTCCACAAATCACGAAACCAATTCCTAATCTAAGACTTACAATTGATTTCCAAATCTCTCAATCCACACTAATCACTCATCATCACTCATGTTCTCCTACATTCAAGAATTTACAAATATTCTCACAATATCTAACTAATTCCTATTCCAATCACTCAAAACATTAATAATTACATACACAGGAATCCAACTTCCTTGAAAACACAAGACCCCCTAACTTAACTAGAATATAATGAAATTGCTAAGCTCAATGCTCCTACATCAGACTCCCAAGGTTAAAATAATCATGGTCTCCTGGTCATGTGTTTCCGACCTTTGTCCTCTTGGATCCCATACTTTGTTATGTAATTTGTCTTTGGTTGTTGTTGTTGTTTGTTGCTGCTCTCCAAGTTTCCACACTTTGTGTTGCTTTGCCCCACTAGTTAGGCTTTCATAGTTTGCTATTGTATTTCTATTCTATTTCATCTTCCTCTCCTTGTCAGACAGTTTCAAATTCTGATTGATCATTATTCATGTTGTTGTCAATCTCCTCCATCTGGATTGCTTCATCATTAACTACCATAATTCTTCAATCTCTATCTCCAATTTATCTCCTGGTTGATAATTACATTGCCATTTGTTATTGTACTTTATTGTTGTTGTTGTACTTTGAATTTGTCGGATTCTTACTATCGCCCTTTCATCCTTACCCTGTTACTCTCGAAACAATGTTTGTTCGATATCTGGAAATTTACTTTCAAAAAATAAATTGTCCTCCAATTCCCTTTGTACTTGATTCCCCTCAAATACATCACTACGTTGTTCATCAATTCCAGCATATTCTCTTTCCTCTTCTTTGAAAACCCTCAGTAATTGTCCTTCACTTCCTTGACTAGTTTTGACAATCAGTTTAACTTCTTCAAGCACACTATCTTCATGCTTTTCTTTTTCCTCATCAACATGTCTGACCTGGCAACTTCTAGTCTTCTTCATTTCTAAAACTGACTCTTCAACTTGAAACATGTCTATCTCATTTTCATCACATCATGTAATGATTCGGACTTAAACAAGAACGCAACAAATTACAGAGATAACTATAAACACAGATATGAAACGGAAATAATACTTCATTTCAATAATGTAAAATACTGAAATATGCTTACAAACAGTAATGGAAATAAACCAGCTAGGGCGATGGTAGCTTATCTCTGAGAAGAGATGTGGTGGCTACATGCCTTTGAACTGTGTACAATGAGGCTCGGAGGCCTATTTATTGTTGATAAACAATGGAAAACCCTTAACATTCCAAAACCTAACCCTAGAAGATGAAACGCCAAACTGTGGGCCCCGTTCGGGTAAATTGGTACATCAAATTCCCAAGGTCGTAATTTTGGTATGCGATCTCTGTTTGACGCGTACAATAGCTCGTTAGAAAGATCTATCCGAGAACTACCACTTTGGGAAGGGAAACATCGGTCCATGGACCCATGTTTCCCCCATATTTCCCAAAAGACGTCGTTTAAGGCCTCAAAACGGATCCGGAAGTTTAGGACTCGAAAAACTGCTAAAAATAGTAAGTTGTGCTGCAATTAAGGAAACTGAAAATGCTGAGAGAAACAATGGTGGGGGTCCAGGTGGACTTGGCAGGTGGCCACCAAGATCCACCTGGATCATTCCTCCCCCCTTAGGAAGCAATGGTCCCCATTGCGTTGAGTTCCTCCATGAGATGAAGAAAGTTTTGTTGAACTTGGTCCCTAGTGAGCCACTTGCCCTGGTGAAGGAGTTTGCGTACTTTGAATACTCGATAAAGTTGGATATTCTATTGGTGAGTGTTCTTGATCTGTGTGTCCATGATCCGGTTAGTTGCAGCTTGTTCCATTTAATCTGGATTTAATTCTGTGGGTGTGAGCTGTTCTGCAATATCGAATGTGTCTAGCAATGGTGGAAAGTATGGCTGAAGGTGATCCACATTGAACAATGGGTGCAGGCCAACGAATGGGGTAATGTTAAGCTCAAATGCATTGTCTCCCACAGCCTTAGTAATGGTGTAAGGACCATATCATAGTGGTCTCAGTTTCCCATAGGCTTCAGTAAGGTGTTCCTTTTGCAAATGCAACCAGACTTTGTCGCCCACCTGAAACTTATGTGGCACCCGATGTTGATCATGTCGCTGGTTATACTTGGCATTTGATTTCTCCATAATGTCATGGACCTACTGGCGAATATGTTGGATGTGCTCAATGAAGCTAGTTTCCTTGTCCATTTCGGATTGGACATGAGCTGAATCTATGTGAGTATCTGCAAGTGGTATGGCCACATTAATGGGGCATAGTGGCTAGAATCCCAAGCCCACCTAAATCGGGTTGTGGCCAATCGAGCTATGAAGAGCTCGGTTATAGCTGTGTTGAACATAAGGGAGGCTCTCATCCCATGTGTGTGGATGCTTGGAGTTGTACATGCGTAGAATGTGCACAACCATCCTATTAACAACCTATGTCTGGCCATTAGTTTGAGGATGGAAGGTTGTGGACTTAGTGAGTTTGGTGTCCAGCATTGACCAGAGAATGGACCAAAATGTGCTAAGGAACCAACTTTCTCGATCCGAGATGATAGACTGTGGGATCCCAAAGTGCACCCACACTCGTTCAAAGAAGAGTTTAGCAGTGGCTTCTGTTGTGATATTCTTCTTGCAGGACACCATAATGGCCATCTTCGAGAACCTATCGACGACCACAAAAACACAATCATTTCCATGCTTAGTGGAAGGAAGGCCTGACATGTAATCCATGGAAATGGATTCCCAAGGTCGACTAGGGGTAGGCAATGTGGCATCGAGGCCTTGCTTCTTGATGGTCAGTTTGGCAATGGCACAGGCAGTACATGATCTGATGTACTTCGCAACATCTTGTCAAAGATTTGGCCAATAGAAATACTTTTGCAGTACTGCCACTATTTTCTCGACCCTGAAATGCCCAGTAGTCCGACTGTAGTGTGCTTCCCAAATCATCTTGGCACGCTCGCTTGAAGGAACACAAAGGTGACCCAGGTGGCATAACAAGGCATCCTGGAGGTGAAAATCTGGAACATGTCAACCCTCCAAGAGTGTATGGTATGTGTGACCGAATTCTGGGTTGATTTTGTAGAGAAGTGGCCAATCAGAAGTCTCGTGCCCACAAGAGTTGAGCACGGTGGTTAACGCCATGATCGGTGGGCAACTGAGGAAATCTGCAACATTATTGGTGTTGAACTTCTTATATTTGATATTCAAGTGGAACTGTTGCAGGTACGTAGACCACTTCTAATGGCGATCATTCTGCAATTTCCCTTGGGTCTGTATGAACTGCAGGGGTTAATAGTTTGTGTGGATGACCATTTCCTTCCCCAAAATGTAACCCTTCCTTTGTTGGCAGGCCTACACAATGGAATACATCTCTTTGTCATAAGTGGGATACTTCTGGACTGTGTCTAAAAGTGTTTCACTGTGACATGCCACTGGATTCCCATGTTGAGTAAGGACTGCCCCAATAGCATATTCAGAGGCATCTATCTCGACCTCAAATGGTTGTTGTAAATCTGGTAACGCGAGCACTGGTGTCATGCAGAGGCAATCTTTCAACTCTATGAATGCCTTCTGTTGAGATTCATACCAAAAGTATTTTTCTTTTGCTCCTCCCTTGGTGACTTGACTCAAGGGCCAAGTGGTATGAGAAAACCCCAACACGAACCTGTGGTAGAAGTTTCCAAGACCTAGAAAGCTGCGGAGCTCTGTGAGAGTGGTTGGAGATAGCCAATCCCGAATAACTTGGATCTTGGTTGGATCCACATGCACCCCCTATTCATCAATAATGTATCCAGGTACTGAACCTGGGTCATGCCAAAAGTGCATTTCTCTAAATTTGCACATAGCTTGTGTTGTTGCAGTGTTTGGAGAACCTGTTGGATGTGGTGGAGGTGCTCTTCCCAACTCTGGCTGAAGATCATAATTTCATCCAATTATACCACTACAAATGAGTTGGTAAATGGCCGCAAGATGTCATCCATTAGACTCATGAAGGTTGCAGGAGCATTTGTCAATCCGAAAGGCATAACCAACCATTCAAAAAGGCCCTCCTTGGCTTTGAAGGCAATCTTCCACACATCAGAGGGTTCAATTGGTACCTGGTGATATCCTGACTTCAGATCAATCTTGATGAAATATTTCGCCCCCTTTAGTTGGTCCAGGAGGTCTTCAATCCGTGGGATTGGGTACCTATTACGAACAGTGAACTTGTTCAGCGCCCGATAGTCAATACAGAGTCTCCAAGTCCCATCCTTCTTTTGTACCAACATGATCGGGTTCCCACAAGGTGATGAACTCGGACGGATGTGACCTTTCTGCAGGAACTCCTGAAGCTGCCTCTTGATTTCATCATTCTCTAGAATGGAGCAGAAATAAATTGGTCCATTAGGTAGCGGCGCACCTGGGGTCAGATCGATGGAGTGCTTGACCTGACAGTGTAGAGGAACCCCTGCGGGGGAGGTGAAGATGTCCTCATACTCCTCCACGACCTTGTCCATCTGTAGTTGTCGTGCGGAGGGGCCTTGTCTAAAGGTCGTGGCCACCGTATTATTCTTTCCTTGAGGGCATATCATCAGGAAAACAAATTTCTCGGTTTTGGAAATGAGCTTACTGCATTGTTTTACAATAATCAAAGAGATGGCAATAGGTTGTGCTACCTCTAGTATCCTGTACAACGTATTTCCCAATATAATAATAACAACATGGGGCCTTGATTCATACACAGCATGTTGCTTCCACAAGTATGGTTTTCCTAATAATACATCACAAACTTCAAGTGGAGCAATGTCACACAATACCTCATCCGTGAAGGGCTTGATGTTGTATGGAAGGTGACACTGCTGGCTCACGCGAAGATCCCGTCCTTGGTGAAGCCACCCGATGGTGTACGGTTGTGGATGTGTTGTGGTCGGTAAGCCCAACCGCTTCACGACCTCTGCCGAGATGAGGTTATTTTGGCTCCCTCTATTGACAATGAACTATAGCGGGGAGCCCTTTACCCACATCTGGGAGTGGAAGGTGACACTCCTCCTCCTCTGGATCTTTGGGTTCATTTTTCTGGATCTTGGTGGTAGCAGCAATGGCGTTGGGATCCGCATGAATGATCTACTTCCCTTTGTCATTCTCCTTGTCAGGTTATGACTTAGAGTTAGAACATGCATCTGATTCTATAACCTTTATTTCAGCCACCAGTGACTGCTTGGCCCGACAATCACTTGTGTTGTGAGTGGAGCTCTTATGGAACTCACACCATTTTTCCGTGTCGTTTTTCAGCTTCACAGCACTATTCTTTGCTTGCAGCTTTGGCGGGTTGTCTTGGGCTGCCCCACCTTGGCTTTGTCCTTTGTTCTGTGGTTTAGGGGCACATTTCCCTTGCTTTGGATTCGCAGACCCAAAGTCTCACTTCTTTTGTTTAAACTTCTGCTCGACCTTGACGACATATCGGTATGTTGTGCCCAGCGAGGAGATGTTCTGGACTTCTATTTCTTCCTGGATGTACTTGTGCAGGAAGCTGCAGTATTTGAGTATCAAATGTTTCTCCGAATCCTTGATACCCAAATTTGTGCGAAAGGTATGGAAAAGATTGGTGAATTTTGGCACGTCTTGGTCCCTTCCCTGCCGCAACGTGGTCCACTTTATGTATTCATCCTCATAGATTCTGACAGGGTGGTACTGCTCCTTGATGGCATCCCGGAATGAATTCCAGGTGGGTGCAGCTGAAAATAGTGAGCTGATACTTTCATCCTTCTACTCGCAGTAGGATTCCCACCAGTCCTTGATGTGGGGGGCTGCTTTGAGAAGAGCGAAAACAATATTTTCCCGACTCGAAAATTCATGAACAGCAAAATAAACCTCTAGTAGATTTAACCATTTATCTATGTCATCTACGTCTATCTGACCCTCGAATATTGGGATTTCAAAATTAACTTGTACCTTAAAGGGTGTGGCATTTCCAGAGTAGCTACTGGAAGCCGATGCGTCGCTTCTAGGTAGCCACTGAAGGATCTGGGCAAAGCTATCCATCATCGTGTTTCATTGTCGCTGGAGGGCTTCTTCGAGCAAGATTTTGATAGGATCTCCTCCCCCCTTGTCTTTCTTCTCATCCGCCATGGGAGGCCATCGGGAGTTGCAAGGTTGGTCTTGCAAAGGTTCGACCAGTTCAATCCCTAACTCCTTATATCCCGACCTCGTTGGGGACATGCAAAGAAAAATAGAGAAAAAGCAGACCGCTCTGATACCACTGATCCGGACTTAAACAGGAACACAAAAAATTATAGAGATAACCATAAACAGAGATACGTAGTGGAAATAATACTTCATTTCATTAATGTAAAATACTAAAATATGCTTACAAACAGTAATGGAAATAAACCAGCTAGGGCGATGGTAGCTTATCTCTGAGAAGAGATGTGGTGGCTACATGCCTCTGAACTGTGTTAAAATGAAGCTCGAAGGCCTATTTATTGTTTAGAAACAATGGAAAACCCTTAACATTCCAAAACCTAACCCTAGAAGATGAAACGCCAAACTGTGGGCCCCATTTGGGTAAATTGGTACATCAACCTCCTGGGGTCATAACTTTGGCATACGATCTCCGTTTGACACATACAATAGCTCGTTAAAAAGATCTATCCGAGCACTACCACTTTGGGAAAGGCAACATGGGTCAACAGCATGGTCCATGGACCCATGCTGCTCCCAGATTTCCCAAAAATGTCGTTTAGGGCCTCAAAACGGCTCCGGAAGTTCAGGACCCGAAAAACTGCTAAAAATAGTAA
>APFE030388774.1:3723-22006 GCA_000404065.3 Pinus taeda | reverse complement strand
GTAAGTTGTGCTACAATTAAGGAAACTGAAAATGCTAAGAGAAACAATGGTGGGGGTCCAGGTGGACTTGGCAGGTGGACACCAAGATCCATCTGGATCATGTAATCATAAAACAATTATCATAATTAAAAATATAAGACCTCATTACCTTTTCCTTCTCTGGCAACATCTCAGTATGTTGCTCTGAGTTTTCCTTCAATTCCTTTGCCAACACATCAATATGTTGATTTAGACTCTCCTCCATATCATCTGTTTCAATGATTTCTTTCTACTTTGGTTCACAATAACAAACTCCTCCTTCTGTAATGTCAAATTGTTGAACTTTTATTACCATTCTCTTTTCTTTATGATTTTGTTTCATGACAATTTCTTTATCTTCCTTTTTCAACCATTTATCCTGAGTATACATCCTCTGCTTTTCCAACTTCCTTCTTTGAAAGTTTAATTTTCTATATAACTCAATAATTTCAATTGGAGTAGAATTTGGAAATTTCACACAATTTTCCATATCTTCCTTTGTTATTGACCAATCATCAGATGTCCTTTCTCCCTTTGTTAAATCTTTTTCATAGAATTCTTCTTTCTTCAATTTTGTGATTTTCTTTTCTTTGTCTTGAGACAAATCTACCTCCCCTTCTTCTTCAATACACTTTTCCTTGTTGTCTCTCTTTAAGCCTTCTTCAAGAGCTATCATTGCCCCATCATCTACATTAATATTCTCCTGCATTTGTTCTTCATCAATAACATTAATCAAATCCATTAGATTACCTCTCTGAGACAATATTCCTTCATTATTCATCAGAATAAGATTCTGATCTTCAATTTCTATGACAACTTCAAGTGATTGTCTTCTCTCATTAAGTAACTCATCCATAGACTCTTTTTATTGTAACCAGTGAAATTCTTCCTCTTCTGAGACATTTTCTCTGTCACCTTTTACTTCAAGATCTTCATCCATCCTAAAGACATCTTCATAAAGTTTCTTTTCTCCTGCAATACCTGCAATCATACACAAATTATCAGTTTTAAAAACATAATACCTTCTGGTCTCACTTGATGCTTCAGTCGTCATATCTCCTTGTTGTCTTGAATTCTCACAATAATTCGTAAGATCTTCCACAGATCTCCAGTCTTCATCTTTACCTAGAACTTCACCCTGTTCTGATTCACAAATGGAAACTTCTATTCTCAACTCAGCTTCTTTGAGTTCTTCCACCAACCACTTCACTTGCCTTTGTTGTAGCCTTCTCTGTAACTTAAACCACTTCACTGCCTTTTTCCTCAAGACCCAACCTTGTCTTTGGTTTTCCTCTACTAGCATCCTTAATACATTCAGTTGTTCTTTTAACTTCGTAATCTCCTTGCCAAGCTCCTCTTGACTCATTCTCTTGCCATTTGCCTTGGCATCGTCCTTCTTCACTTTTCTTCTACTGTGATCTTCCTCAGAACCTCTATTTTCTTTATTATAACTATCAGTAATCATCTCCTTCTCTATCTTTATGAGTTCCTCACTCACTTACTATGAACTGTATTAAAGCCTCTGCAGCAACAAGTCCTCCCTACTGCCACTTACCTCGCCAAGCTCTCCTCTGTACTTGGTCTTTTGGCAAGCACTTGGTTCTCTATTCTATCGAACCTCTTTGATCACTTCTCTTTGCTCCTTCTAGGTTTCAACTCATCTGCACCTTTTAAGAACACAATTTTCCTCTTGCATTTCAATCACGATGAAATACTAGGTTCTAGCCACCTCTTCTTTCACTCAAAAATTTTTACCAGCTTTCTTTGTCCCTTAACAATTCTACCCAAATCCTCTGTGGAATTTCCTTTATAATTTTTCCATGAGCTGCAACAAAACCTCTGCAATAACAAGTCCCCGTTGCTACATGATACCTCACTAAGCTTCTCTCCTCTAAGCTCAGTCTTTTGGCATCTCTCTGATTCTCTCCTTTGGAACCAATTAAGCACTTCTTGCTCTAGGTTGCTGCAATCTTCTCACCTTCTTATGTCACTTCCTTCAAGACCTCTACATGATCTTGTTCTACCATTCACCTGCACTTTGAATGGATTGTTCTCAGTTTCCTTTGCATCTTCAAATTCTGCTACATTTTATCTCTGTGTGCCTAATATTTGTCAGATTTAAAATATGATCTCATCTTGCCTACATACACACCTTCAAAACATAACTATGTTCTAAGTTTTCTCAAAGAATTCTTACACGCATAATTTCCTTATTCTTCTTTGATACCAAATGATGCCAGCCTAAGCCACATATACCCTGATGATGTAGCCTAAGCTGCATATACCCACAATATGAAAATAAAATTACATGATCTACTATGTCCCAGGAATTTTAAAATTCCTTACTTCGTAAAACCTTCCTAAGTCAAGGTTTAAGGCTCCTTTAATAAACTCTATGCGGAAACATTTCATGTGACTATCCCACAGGTTTCGACTTTGGGTTATTTTCACCTCTGACACTTATCAATCATACCCTGGTCTTTAGACTTTGGTTAAAACTCAAACTTTAAACCATAAAACATTAATCCCACTTATTTCTATTATAATTTCCATATAATAGAAATATTTCATAACCCACACTTAAAACCTTACCTTTCTGCCATTGTTCAATCCTTTACACATATATTGATGCTCTCCTTAGCACATTAAATCTCTGTCATCGATCTCATTCCTCAATCCGACGGTTATCGCATCACTTAATCACTAACTAGCTTAGCCGATCTCCACCGTTGATTTGTCTCGTCAGATCCAATGGCTATCGCGTTGTCCGCTTACCAACTAGCTTGGTCGATCTCCATCATTGATCAATCTCACTCGATCTAACGGCTATCGTGCAATATCATATATATACTTGCACGACCAATATCAGATCGAGAGCGCGTGAGAAAAGTAGTTTTCTCATGCTATGTGTAGGCAGCTAAGGGTAATCGCATGAACTTTTAGAATATGGGTTTCCACCTTCAAGTCATGCGAGAAACTGCTTACCACTTACAAAGACCACTCCGTCCTTCTACACGTTTTCCATCCTTCTGTCGAAGTGACTTTAATCTTCACCATTCATCCTCTTGACTTTATTTTGTGCGACTTAATATTAGCCGCCTATCGCACACAATCTCGTCCATATATTGGACTGATCCAATGGCTCATGTACACTGTTACATTCTTTTGTTTCGTAATGTATAATATCCCATTCAGCTTTCTGCCTGTGTATTTGTTCTCACCTTACGGTCTTCACTTGTTCCGATCTCGATCTCCACTCTGTTACTTCATTTCTCCATGCCTTTATGCTTCCTTCATAAATCCTTAAGTTTTAGGAAACCTTACAGTTATACCTTCGATGTAACATTGAAGGTTTTCTTCAATACTATCTGTGTGTAAAACCGTAACACTCTTCTTTGTAGTTCTTCTTTGATTGTACACACCTAGAACCTATGTTACGCAGAATTAATCTAGTCCACACATAATCTGTAATTCAATTACTCAATACACATCACACAAACTCAGAAATCGATTTATCTGTATTAATAAACAAACATTTACACATGAATTTCTTTCTCGGCCTAATCTTCAATATTAGTGGCCTTTCCTTTCCTACCTGTAGGGCTAACTGATTTACTGACTAACTGACTCACTCACTCACTGATTTCCCACTCTATGTCTTTTAGGCTTACATTTATACAAAAGGTTTTATTAACCAATTTTGGTTCTGATCCATAATCTGTTGAACTAAATCCTGAATATCCTCTTAGTCCAGTTTTGACTCCAGTAATCCCTAAGAATCCTCTTTAATTCCACAAATCACAAAACCAATTCCTAATCTAAGACTTACAATTGATTTCCAAATCTCTCAATCCCCACTAATCACTCATCATCACTAATGTTATCCTACATTCGAGAGCATTTACAAATATCCTCACAATATCTAATTAATTCCTATTCCAATCACTTAAAGAATTAATAATTACATACATAGGAATCCAATTTCCTTGAAAACAAAAGACCCCCTAAGTTAACTAGAATATAATGAAATTGCTGAGTTGAATGCTCTTGCATCATAAGCTTATCCCATTTAGCCCCCTGACTCAGTTTTTTAACCTTCTTGATTACAAGCCTGGAGTCTCCTTTCGCCACAATGTTCCTATACCCCAATTTAATAGCCTTGAGTGACCTTGTTGAACAACTGCAAATTATGCTTCATTATTACTCAGATAGCCATAGTGATTAACATATATTAGAAAATCTTTCACCCTAGAATCTCGAAAGAGTCCTCCCAGTCCTGTAGGACCTGAGTTACCTTTCAAGGCTCCGTCAAAACTCAACTTGATGAATCCCTCTAGAGGTGCAGTGAAGTGATGTGGTGAATCCACTCCCCTTGTAATGAGTTTCCAAGATTCGGGGCAATCATTGAAGGTGAGAGGCTTAGGCATTGAAATATTCTAGCCTCGTGAGGTGCAACTTGCTAGTCGTTAGGGTGCCATTTCTCTGCCAAGATTGTTTCCCAGATATTATGGATGATCCCTTCGCAAACAACTTCCTGAGACAAATGGTAATTCTTAAAAAAATTGTGGTTCCCTTCTTTCCATATAACCCAGAGCATTGCACCCAGGACAAGCCCCCAAGTTCTGTTGAGGATTGGGTTGGAGAAGAGGCTTGTTCACCATAGAAGAATGGTTTCTCTAATGCTCTGATGGTCTCTATCCATTCTTCCAAAAATGTCTTCCACCCGATGCCTTTTTTGGTTTGCAAAGGGACATAAATTTAATAGATGTTCAAGATCCTCATTATGAAGGTTATAGAGGATACAATATGAGGGTCCATAGGTCCCCTATTTTTGTAGTTGGTCCCAGGTGATAATTCTACCCCTGCAAACTAGCCAAAGAAGGTAGGCCACATTCGGCCACCATCCTCCTTTCTAGATATTCTTCTAAATGGGGTTGTGTTTCCCTTGGTCCCATCCTGCCTTGAGGCCATAGGCCTTCTTAATGGTAAAAGTTCCCTTTATAGTATATCCCCATCGAATCATGTTAGTTCTATTTAGGACAGATAGCTTCCTGGATTATAACTCTCTAACTAGGTGATTCCATTGTTCTAATTCAGGGGGCTGAGGCCAATCCTGGTGATCCTTCCATTTCCCCCATCCATCATTAGTCAAATATTCTTTCAAATATTGATAAACTATATGGAAGTTCTTGTAAATTGTGTATAGAAAGAGGTCACTTAGATCATGTTTCCAAAATACTTTATCTGTTTGTTGTCATGAGTCCTGCAAGAACAAAGTTGTTTCCCTATTTTTGATCTCCCAGAAGACATGTTGTTGGATGAGGTCTCTATTTTGGACCGCCATATTCCATATTGCAGATCCTTTGGGGGGGTCATGATATCTAAGGATATCTTTACTCTGAGTTGGCATGTCATATTTACGGGTCCATATTTGTTTCCAAAGGTCGGGTCCTCCTCTTATCCAACGCCACCAGAGTTTGGATCCTATTACTTGATTCAAAGTATAGGGGTCACAAAGACCCATACCTCCTTCCATATTAGGATTTTTTAGGTTGGGCCATGATACCAGTGCCCATTTATTTACCTACTGAGCTCCTCCCCATAATAATTTTTTAAAGGTTTGCACCATCTTTGCATAAGAATTTTTAGGGGCTACCATCCGCGAGGACTGGTAGATCGGTACGGATTGGAGAACAACTTTGAGAAGGATAGTGTGACTAGCTAGATTTAGGAATCTGAAGGCCCAATTGTGTTTCCCATGATTTTTTGAAGCAGAGATTGTCAGCAAGAGGTTAATAAGGAATTCAATGATAAAGGCATTCCTAGATACTTGGAGGGGAGAGAACTAAAGCCAAAACCCAAAACCTAGGCTATGTAGGTCTGAATGTTCACCAAGGTGTTGAAAAAGAAAAAATAGGATTTGTCATTATTTGTCATTGTCCCATATGCATCCATAAAGGCTCTGAGAATATATTTTGTGTGTCGATATTCTCATAATGAAACATGACAAAAGAGCATAATATCATCCATGAATTGTTGGTGAGTGATAGGGAGGTCATTTCCCCATAATCTTAGACCATTGATCTGTGAAGCCCTAGCTTCCAGCTTTAGATATCGGCCCAGATCTTCAGCCACGAGGATGAACAGGAAGGGAGAGATGGGATCTCCTTGACACAGACCACCTGACAAGTTAAAGGTTCAAGTGGGGGAGCCATTAAGAAAAATGGAGTACACAGGGGAGAAAACTATTGCGAAGACCCAATTAATCCATCTCTGGTCAAACCCATAAGTTTTAAGGATGCTAGTGAGGTACTCCCAATTTAGGCGGTCATGGGCTTTAGAGAGGTCCAATTTAATTATCATTCTAGGGAGTTTACAACGCTTCAGGGAGTGCACTATTTCTTGGGAGGTGAAAAATCCATCAAGGATCTATTGACCTTCCACAAAACCATTTTGCTCAAGGGATATGAGGTTTAGGAACAAGGGCTTGAGGCGCTTGATGATGACAATGGCTATGATATTGTAGATGACATTACAAAGTGCAATGGGTCTAAAACCTTGGGGATCTTCAAATTTAGAAGTTTTAGGAATTAAAGAAATGAAAGTAGGATTTAGGCTCAGACATACCTTTTAGTTGTGTCGAGATTCTTCTATCACCTCCAAGATATCGTGCCTTATGAAGCTCTAGGTAGCTTGGAAAAATTCCACCATAAATCCGTCTGGACCAGGGGCTTTGTTTTTCGCCATTCCTTTGAAAATCTCATTAATTTATTCTAGCGTGGATGCCCTCATAAGGATGAGGTTTTGGTTCCTTGAGATAAGATGTTGTATGTTCCGGGTAATCCTTTGAGTGGCCTCTTTCTGGTCTTGCGCTGTTTCAGAGAGGAGGGATTGGAAGTTGTTAACTACCAGGTCCTCTATTTCCTCATGCTGAACTAGTATATTTCATGCTTCATCCTTTAGTGAGTAGATCTAGTTGTGTTGGCAGTGTTGGATCATAACTTTGTGGAAGAGCATCGTATTGTGTTCTTCTTCATGCATTCATCTGCCCTGAGATTTCCACTTCCATAATATCTCTTCTTCTTTCCTTATTTCCTCCATCTGATTGATTAGCCTTCCTTCCTCTTCCACTAGGTCTTCGAATCTGCCTTCATGGATGATATTTTGTTGGAGTTCTTGTATTTTGTTGGTTAGTTGGTGCTGGTCTTTCATGATGTGTCCAAACTCTTCCTCATTCCATTTATTCATCTTTTGCTTAAGTTCCTTCAACTTCTGCTAGAAAGTATGCATGTGATTTCTTCCTTCTTCTTTGCTGCCTTTCCACCAATCTTCTATTTTCTTCATAAGTTTGGGATTAATTGTTTGTAGATTTATGTGGTGTGATTTTTGAGATTTTGGGCTCACATATTCCATAGTATTCATTTTTTTGCTGTCTACGTTTCGAGTTTAGAACAAGACTCATCCTCAGGACTGAATCTACAAAGAAGAGAAAGGGAATTATTAATATGAGATGGAGTGTTGTCAAAGTGGGGAGCCGACGAGCTTAAGGTAAATAATTACTTATTTTATAGAATTTTTATTATTATTTATGTCATATAAGTTAAAAATTTAATTTATAATTTCTTATTCTATTTAATTTTTTTATTTTATGCTTAAATTTTTTGCTAATATTTATTTTAATCTGAGTTTATATTATACTCATTTAGTATGACCTTTTTTCAATTTATTACAAAATTTTAATTAAATTTTATGCTTTTAATGCATACTTTTTTTTTTTTTTAATTATCAATGTATGTAATAAACTTATTTTAGTCTTCTTAAATGAACTTATAATACTTTACTCAAAATGGTAATATATGTTTATAATGTATAGTAATAAATTATTATGTCCAATTTTATTTAATTTAATTTTAATGAAATTATAAGATAAGTTCTTTTTATTTATTATTATTTGTTGAAGAGTAGTATTAATATTATTATTCAGCTAATAATATTTTAGGTCTATGTTATTAGCTTATTGATATCATGCTTTAATCTGAATCTTACTTGTACCTAAAATCAATCATGTTATGAGATTGTATAAGTAATATTGTTTAGCATTATTAATTATTAGGGGTGAGAGAGGAAGAGTTGGGTTAACAAAGGATAGGTCAGAGGAAGGAGGATTCAAAAAGGTTTAGGCTAATAACATTCTCAGGGATGGAGCATGAGAGGGTGAAGGTGGAGTTTTCAAGAGAAGAGGGGTGTTATATGAGAGAATGGGAGGAGCAGGGGGGGAAGGGGTGGGAGAATGGAGAATAGCAAGGGTGTTTTTTATTCATTGCAGGGGAGAAGGGAAATCCAATTTGTACGGGTGCTTGACGATTTCGAGTGCCTCCTACACTTTTCATTTGAAATGATGACTCACATTAGAAATGACCTTTGTGTCTTCCAGGAAGATATCATGTTTTATCTTGCCTGCATGCTCTGCTAAAGTTGAAGAACAAGTTCTATCATTTTGGATATATACACCATGTTCTTTAAGCCTAATCTTGACAGACCTACCTATTTCCCCAATGTAGTACTCTCCACAAGAACAATTTATCATATAAACCCATTTCTATTGGAGGTGTTCTAGTTTGTCCTTGACATATTTCATTCTTTGCTTAATGGTTGTCATGGGCTTGAATGAAGTTTTGATATCCTTCTCCATGAGAACTTTAGCCATCTTGCTAGTGACTCCACAAATATATGGAAGGTAGGCATTAGCAGTTGGGGGGCTTTTTGATTTCTCTTTCTTGCTTTTGGATTTGGCTTTTTGGATGGCTTTGATGATGTCTTTATTATTGTATCCTGATTTTGTAAATACTTTTCTTAAGTAATTAATTTCCTATTTGGTGTGGATCTCATCCGATATTCTACAGGCTCTAGTAAAGAGGGTTTGTAGCACACCCATCTTTTGAGCTGGGTGGTGGTGTGAATCTGCATGTAGGTAATTATCTTTGTGTGCCTTCATTCTAAACACTTTGTGCCCAAGGGATCCATCCTTGTTTATTATGAGGAGAATATCAAGGAGTGGGATGCAATTGTTATACTCAACCTCCATTGTAAATTTAATGTCATATGATATGCTATTGAGATGGTTTAGAAAGTTTTTAAGTTCTTCATCCCTATGAGGCCAATCAACACTAGTGTTGTCCACGAACTTGATCCAAAACTTAGGATTTAATGGGTAGGTGTCAAGGGATTTCTTTTCAAAATTTTCCATGAAAATATTGGCTACAATAGGAGAAAGAGGTGATCCCATGGTAACTCCCAATGTTTGCTCAAAGATTTTCCCTTGAAAGGCAAAGAAGGTAGAACATAGACAGATTTCAACTAGCTTTGCAGTTTGGGGATCTGCCACTTCTTTGACAACTTGGACTGCTTCATCTAAGGGGATCTTGGTGAAGAGATGTACCACATCAAAAATAACAATTTTATCACCCGGATCCAGTTTTACTTGTTTAATGAACTCAACAAACCGGCTAGAGTCTTTTATGTAAGAGCTAGTTTTACCAACTAAAGGGGACAGGGTGACCACAACATACTTTGCTAATTCCTATATGGGTGCTCTGATAATATTGACTATAGGTCTGAGGGGGACATCGTTTTTATGAATTTTGGGGGTTCCATAAATACGAGGAGTTATTTCACCATCGCGGGTAAGGTGCTTTTTAGTTTATCATCAAATTAGTCTCTTAGATGGCTTTTTTGACTAGCCTTGTAATTTTAGAGATGGGATTTTTCTCAACATTTTTGTAGTTGCCACTATTATATAGGTGGGATTCCTTAGCCAGAAGGATTCAAATCTAAAAGAATAGTTCTTGGGACCATTTTTTAAGTTAATCTCAAGATAGATTAGCCAATTGTCTGATCCCATGTATGGGAGGATCGAAGCCTCAAAGAAAATATCCCTACTAATCACTTGCTCCGAAGTCAGGAACCGATCCAAACATGATGCGATTTTGTGAGCTCCTTCCCTCCTGTTGTTCCAGGTACAGACTTCATTGTTCACTACCAGATCCACAAGGTGTAGATCAGCAATGAGATCACCAAATGCTTCCATGTCAACCTCTATTCGACAGATTCCCCCTTCTTCTCCTCCAACAACGAGATCATGTTAATGTCTCCACCTTCTATCCAAAGATCTTCTAGATACACTTTTCTCAGTTTTATGAGGTTTTGGAGGAAATCCCCTTTTCCTCCTCAAATGTGAGGCCATAAAATCCTGTTAATAGAACCCAATCTTCGGATCCAATATGGCAAAATTTTTTAGAGAGGATTCTTAGGAGGCTGATCTAGTCCTCAAAGATTATTTCCATAAGGTTCCATAGGATAGCCAGGCCTTCAGCAATACTCTTGGCATACTGAGCAGCTAATTCATAATGAGGCTTAAAATTTTGCATAATTTCCTTTAACTTTGCTTCCTAAATCTTAGTTTTTAGGATCACCATAATACCAGGTCTATCCCTTTTGAGCTTGTCCTTTAGATATCTTTGTTTACATTTGCTATTGAGGCCTCTTACATTCTAGGATGTCATAATCATTTAGGAGGTTTGTTAAGTTGGTGGAAAACTGCCGACAACAGCACCACCCTTCTAAATTTCATGAACATTTCACCTATCATCTGTATGGACTCATTCAAATTCTTTCTCCTGTGCTTCTTTCCTCCTTTTCCTTGAGATCCATGTTCTGCACCTTGGCTTACTTGAGATCCCAGTTGCTCAGGATGGTTTGAAGCATTCAACCCTTGCTTAGCTTTGTATGGTTGAAAGGTTTCTTTGTATAGTAGTTTTTGGTCCTCCAATATGAATCGTTCGTCCAAAAGCTTTCATTCGTTCAACAATCGTCACATGACCTATTCCTCTGTACTTGAGTCCTCCTTTTGGTTGTCGATCTCCATGTTAACCTGATCAACTGATTGCATAGTGATTTCTTTGTCTTGTGGTTCCTTTTCAATCATTCTCTTTATATTGTTCCCTCCCTTCTGTGGGGTTGGGTGATTTTCAGGACCTAGAGTTTCATTTTGGACCTCCGTAGCCTCTTCCTCCTCCTCAAGGATGTCATATCTGTTGTTGTTTTGAAAGCCCTTGCTTGGTGGCAACAGGGTCAAAGTTTGCAGATTCCTTTGATTTTGTTTCTTCCTTTGAACTTCTTCGAAACCCTTTGTATCCTCTTTTCATTTGGCTTGGCTATTGGCGTTAAGAGTTTCTTGGGGCTCAAACTAGTTCAATGGGTACTCACGAAATAGATGCCCATACCCATGGCATCTATGACATCTAAAATGAATATGTTCATAGTCAAGGGGTTGCTACAAGACCTAGTCATGATATTCTAACCCAATGAATTCAGGTAAATGCTCTATTATATTCATGTAACCGCAAATCCTAGAATAGGAGGTGTACCTTCCCCATCGTGTGGAGTTTGCAACCTTGAAAAAGCTTCCAACGGAGTTCCCAATCCCTTCAAGGATGTTTGGATCCTAGAAATCTACCAGTAGATCAAATAGTCTGACCCAAACTAATGCTGCCAAGAATTTCTCCTAGTCAGGGTTATAGCATTATGCCACATAAAGAGACTTCCATTATTGAAGAAGTATGGTCCACTTTCAAAAACCCTTTCTTTATCCTCTAGACTGGTGAAAATCACTATGAAGAAACCTTCAGCCCCCAACTTTATCTCTATATGGCCTCTTGGCCGCCATTTGTGCTAGATCCGCTTGACCAGGTCCTCAATTGGCCAAACCCTGATAAATTTGTAGATTAATGCATGATCTTTCATATACTTCTGACGAGCCCCAGAAATGGGTAACTATATGGGCTCATTTTTCTTATTGTTTCCATTTAATCCACCATTCTCAATAGTTTTGTGCATGTTTTTTAATATATTTATGTTAATTGAGTGAATGGGGATAGTCATTTTGCCACGAAGTCTAATGAGTGTTTATTGCAGATTTTTGGACATTTTTGGACCAAGACCAGCCATTTATGAGCAGATTGATAGCCAAAACTCAAAGAAACCAAGCTGAGGACTTATAGGAAGGGTGTCTCCTGCATTAATGATCCCTTCCTCGAGTTCTCCACCAGTAGCTCGGAGTTCAAAGGCCACCACATCGATGATAACAAGGGCAGCCGAGTAGGTCTAATGAAGTTATTGTTATCTGCAAGTTTTGGTAGTCGAGTTCCTAAATTTTAGGAGGACTGTTGGGAGTCCTTGAGTTGTATAAATAAGGATGCCTTAGGCCTCACTAGGTTAGCTATTGAATAGTCTACTTTTTCACTTTAGTACAGCTCTGCATTCAGCTCGTTTTCGAGCTCCTTCTATAAATAGTTTTGTGATATGACTAGTATTTTTTTATCAATGAAGATGAATTCAGCCTTGAACCAGAATTGATCTTTCTAATGGGGTTGTATCTCTTGGAGTTGGGCCCAACCCAAGTGCCTAGTACGTCCTTCTTGTATTTATATGTGTTTTCTTCTTGCATTAATGAAATAATTTATGTTATTTAGATTAAATCTTGCTTCATTACTTAGGTTGTTTTTGATGATTAGAATAGTTGTTCTTGCTTTAGGTTGATTAGTTAGTCTGCTGAAATAATAGAAGAGATCAACAAAAAGGCTACCGAGTAGGCTTTGAGCTTCTTTCTCCCTCCTTGGGACCATGAATTGAGACCAAAGCACTCTTGCTGCCACCAAAACACTATTTTTTCTTTCCAATGCAATTGCTAGTGTGTGAATTCGAGTTGGAAAAGTTGATATCAGTTGTATTTACATGCTTGGATTTTGCCTTGTTCAGTTTTCATAGATTTCTTGCATCATTTCTTGTCCATAAAATTATGTTCAACACTTTTTTGTTTTTCCAGGTAGGATTAGGTTAAAGTAGGTCAACTCTGTGTTTCTAATTCTCCTTGAAACAATTTATAGAAGTAGGTGTGCAGCTCACTCAAACACCATCCCAGATTATCGTCCTCTCATCCCCCAACCTGCTTCAGTCCATTTCTCAAGGTTTTCTCCACTCATTCGCCACATTTTCCCAAATAGCCCTAATTTCTATGTTTTTATGCAAAATTGCTTTCTTATCCTTTGAACCAATCCATCCATCACCTTCATGTTTGATCTTCATTGACAGAGTCCTAGACCCTCTAACACCCTCATCCAACCTTCTTTTTCCTTTTCCCGCCATTTTTCCTCCTCCAAAACCTCAAAAATCACTTTCGGCTTGTTCTTGTAGACTTCCTATAGATCCCCTACAGACTTTCTGTAGAAGTTCATGCGAACGATTTTTTGAAACCTGATCGCAATGGAATTCTCTAGAAGGGTGATAGGGACTCCTTAGGTCCTCTCCACACCTTCCTCATCATCTACAACAACCAAATCTATCTCCTTTCACCAACAAACCTCTACACAATCAAATAGTTAAAACACAACCATAATAATTCTGCATAAAATTGCTCAAAAGTACAAAAATATGGTTCTTCCACATTTTCCTTCAGAAAAAGCTTAAGTGCATGCATTTTGCCTTGACAGTAGTCCATGGCATCCATTGCAATAATTTCATTGGTTTTTCTTGCAAAAGTAGGGTTAGTGGGTAAAACTAAGGTTTGCATTTCCTTTCAGCTTTCATCTTCTTTCTGCAAGTAGAATAACTTCTTTTGAGTTAGCTTTCTTCCATCACAATTAAAAGCTTCTTCTAAGAACTCATAGAAGTTGGCTAGAGCTCTTAGCAAACTTGTGCCAGCTAATCAAGTGATAGCCTGCAGTAAGAGCTAGTACTTATGCATATAGCACTGTCACTTCCAAGTTTGTTACGAACTACCAGGTTGATAAAAGTAAAGAAGGGAGTCTCACGAGTTGTAGCATCATTGCTACAATACTAGATCCCACCATCCTTTTAGCGCCATTGCCGAGGAAGCATCAGAGCATTTGTGATTACTGCTTTTCTTCTATTTTCTACTGCAACATCCTGCTAAGTAGTTTATTTCAGCAAGAGTAGAGTAGTTGTTTCATTTCCATTCTGCAATTTCATTTATGCAAAAGTAGATTAGACATTTTCTACTTTCATTTCATTTCAGCAAGCATAGATTAGACATTTCCTGCTTTCATTTCATTTCAGCAAGTGTAGACTAGACATTTCCTGCTTTCATTTCAATTCTGCAAGCGTAGATTAGCATTTCAATCCTACAATTTCAATTCTGCAAGCGTATATTAGCATTTCAATTTTGTAATTTCATTTCAGCAACATAGATTAGTCATTTCCTGCTTTCATTTCAATTCTACAATTTTCATTTCAGCAAGGTTTATTTTAGTTAGCTGCAATTTGTTGTTCAATCCATTTCAAGTTTTTGTAGGTACAAGCAGAAAAAGAAACACAAAAATTCTAAAAATAGATTCTCTTTCATGCCTTGTAGGAACAGAGACAATTCAGGGAAATTCCTACCCAACACCCCCAACACATCACTAAGTCACCCTTCTCTCTTCTTTGGTGGCAGTGATCCAGAAGAACCTATAGGTGAACCTCCAGAGATATATGAAGATCCTATAACAGAAGAAGAGCAAGAAAACATTCCTCCTGAGACCATGGCTGAAAATGGAAACGGTATAGGAAATGAGGAGAGAATGGAAGGCACATTTCCCATTCGAGAGACCAAAGGGGACACAAAGATGAAAAATATAAGTCCCTCAGCCTTACCTCACTTCCATGGATTGACTACTTAAAACCCTGATACCTTTTTGTTTGAGTTTGTTGTCCTTTGTCGAACTTATGACTATGTAGAAGACGAGCAAAAGTTGAAGCTCTTTCCCTCTACCCTTAAGGATACAACACTATGCTGGTTCATGAGGCTACCTGGAAACAATATCACAACTTGGGCTCAAATGCAGCAAGCCTTTAACAACAAATACCAGGATTACTGTAGGTCAAAGGAAACAAAGGAATAAATCTTTCAGATGACCATGGGAAGTGATGAATCCTTAGAAGACTATGAAGAGAACTTTCAACTCAGTTATAAAAGGGTCAGGTGCACACTTGACCCCGAATCTCTGAAGTTGGTTCTACTCCGAGGATTTCCTAAAGATCTTCTAGATACCCTCCATTTGTTGGCTGGGGGAGACATCTACCAGCTACCTTATGAGGACATAAAGACAGTGTTTAGAAACCATTCTAGGGTAGCCAGAAAAATAGGTAGGGGAATTCAACTTTTAGCCAGTGCCCTCTTATCCAAAAACGAGTTTGCAAATCAGATGGAGGATCTCAAAAGCGAGATGAGACAAACCATTGCCATGCAAATGGATACCTTGCGAATCCAATAGAAGCAAGAGGAAGATGAGAGGGATTTGGCCATATTTTGTCCCAGATGCACCAGAAAGCATCCCAGGAACGAATGTCCATTGCACTCTATAGAAGTGTGTTTTGTCTATGAAGCAAACCATCCTACCAATCAATGCCCATCCTTACTAGGATTTAAAGCTATGTACCAAGGGGTTGAAGGAACCACTGAACCACTCTACTTCATGAACCAAAGGAGGCGACATGGACCTCGACCTTACCAGCAAGGAATGCAAGGGACATCCTAGACTTATTACAACCCCAATCAATCCACTCGCATACCTTCTTAGGGTCCTCCTGCTCATCCTTCCTGGTCCACACCCCCTCCTTGTTCATATCCATCTCAATACCATACTCAACCTACTACCCATTCATTTCATTCTCATATTCAGCCACAACCTCAGTGGAATGAACCTCATCAGGGGTGGAAGCCCCAATACAACTCTCCTCTCGCTCTTTTGCCTCCACCACCTACTCAACCACAACCATTACCTCCTGCTCCTTCAAGACAACCCCAAATACCTGCTCAATCGAACCTGAACCCTAATAACAGATAGGCCCAGCAGGTATATACTTGAGAAGCAACATGCCCTACTTATGATGTGGAGATTCAGGAGATCAACCTACGATCTGGGAAGGTCCTCCCAGACAGCCAACCTCCTCCTAAGGAGGATGAAGAAGAGAAATAGGAAAGTGGACCAAAAGCCATTCCACCCTTTCCTAAGAGACTAACTGGAACCACACAATCGACCCCAGAAGGAACTGAACTTTTGGGAGAACTGAAACAATTATGTGTAAAAATACCCCTTCTCCAAGCCATAAAGGATGTGCCCATATACAACAAGATGATCAAGGAGAAGTGCTTTAAACACCCAGCCAGGCGAAGGAGAGATGCGCCAACCATTAATGTCATAGGACAACTGTCCAATCTTATGTTGGGGCAAGTAATTTGTCCGAAGTATCTAGACCCTGGGAGTCCAGTAGTTGATATCCACATTAATGGAACCATAATCCTCCATACCTTGATTGATCTAGGGGCTGCCATTAATGTGATGACTAGGGACACTATTCTCAAGCTCAACCTTCATGGCTCCCTAAGAAAGACCTCAACAGTACTGCAGTTAGCAGACCACTTCACCGTGACCCCCGAGGGGATTGTGAAAGATGTCATGGTCTCTATTGATTCCTGGGAGTACCCCACTGATTTCTTCGTTCTCCAACCAAAGGAAAAACTCACTGGGTATCCTCTCATCCTGGGAAGACCTTGGTTGGCTATTGCAGATGCCTACATTAGCTGTCGAGCTGGGAACATGACAATCAACACTAGGCATATGTCCAAGCAGCTAGTCCTCTATCCTCCTGCCCAACCTCTACTGGAACATGATTTACCCCTCCGGTTGGAGGAGGAAGATGAGGATGAAGTCTACTCCACACCAATGTGTACAGTAGAAACTACCATGGGGGGTCCACAAACTGAAGATGATCTTATTGAAGACTTGATCAAGAATCCATCCCCCAGTGAATTGCCATTAGAAGAGTTGGTGGAAGAAACCCAAGCCAATGCCTCAGTTGATCTCTGTGTGGCTGATCCAACCCCTCTCCAAGTGAAGAATGTGGAATTTGGCCCAGAAAGAACCTTGAGGATCAACTCAGCCCTATCCACCTCTCAGGAGAACGAGCTATGTAGCTTATTGAAGAACCACTTGGATGCTTTTGCTTGGAACTATAAGAAGATGAAGGGAGTCCACCCTTCTATTTGTACTCATCACATTTACATCAAGGAATATTGTAAGCGAGTTAGGCAGCCTAAAAGGAGGATGAATCTAGCCCTCAAGGAAATTGTCAAAGAAGAACTACAAAAGTTGCTGGATGAAGGATTCATTTACCCCATCTCTGATAGCGAATGGGTTTCTCCTTTGCTGCTAGTGCCAAAGAAAAACGGGAAGTGTAGAATATATGTAGATTATCAGGAACTAAACAAAGCCACCAAGAAGGACAATTTCCCTTTGCCTTTCATAGATCAATTGTTAGATGCCCTGGCGGGGAAGAAGTTTTTCTCTTTCTTGGATGGGTTTAGCAAGTACAACCAGTTCCAAATCAGCCCAGAAGACCAAGATAAGACCACTTTCACTTGTCCATGGGGTACCTTTGCCTACCGGGTCCTTCCCTTTGGGTTGTGCAACGCTCCTGCCACTTTCCAGAGAGCAGTACTAAGCATATTTGTTGAGCTGGTGCATGATTCAGTGGAAATCTATATGGATGACTTTACCCCTTATGGTTCCAACTTCCAAGAAGCATTGAATAACTTGGGAAAAGTTTTAGCCAAGTGTATTGAAATGAACCTGTCCCTCAGTCCTAAAAAATGTGAATTCCTGATGACTAAAGGGACCATGCTAGGTCATACAATTTCTCAGCAAGGATTACAGGTGGATCCCAACAAGATTTATAATATCCAAAGGGTTCCACCTCCTCAAAAGGTAAGAGATGTTCGTAGTTTTCTAGGCTTAGCAGGGTATTATAGAAGATTCATTAAGGATTTTAGCAAGCTAGCCTCTCCATTGTTCGGTCTTTTAGGGAAAGATGTTGAGCTTATATGGACTGACAATTGTCAAGAGGCTTTTGATGTCTTCAAAGGTAAGATGGTAACTACCCCAATCTTGAGAGGTCCAAACTGGGCCCTACCTTTCCACATTCACACAGATGCCTCGAACAAAGCTATAGGAGCAACCCTAGGACAAGTTGAAGAGAAGATATCATTGATGAGCCCCAAAAACGGATAATTATATGGGTTCATTCAACCTCCTAATTTGACTTAATCCACCATTCTCATTATTTTATTGCATTTTTTTTATTATATTTATGCTAATAGAGTGAATTGGGTTAGTCATTATGCCAACAAGTCTAATGGGTACTTTGTGCA
>APFE030388761.1:41200-52108 GCA_000404065.3 Pinus taeda | reverse complement strand
AAACCAGCTAGGGCGATGGTAGCTTATCTCTGAGAAGAGATGTGCGGCTACATGCCTCTGAATTGTTCCGAACTTGTGTTACCATGAGGCTCGAAGGCCTATTTATTATTGAGAAACAATGGAAAAACCTTCACATTCCAAAACCGACCTTTAGGAGATGAAAACGCCAAATTGTGGGCCCCGTTTGGGGGTAAGTTGATACATCAACTTCCCGGGGTCGTAACTTTAGCATATGATCTCCGTTTGACGCGTACAATAGCTCATTAGAAAGATCTATTCGAGCACTATCATTGTTGGAACGGCAACATGGTCCATGTTCCATGACCCGTGTTGCCCCTGGGATCCCAAAAAACGTCGTTTAGGGCCTCAAAACAGCTCCGGAAGTTCAGGACCCGAAAAACTGCTAAAAATAGTAAGTTGTGCTACAATTAAGGAAACTGAAAATGCTGAGAAAGACAATGGTGGGGGTCCATGTGGACTTGGCAGGTGGCCACCAATATCCACCTGGATCAGATGCACAAGATTTTACAAAAGTGTGAGCGTGAAGTCAACGCGACTGTTAAAGTATGTTCCACGATGATGTAAAAAACAATGGCAAACGAGCCAAAAACTCCCAAACAAAAACCATCCAATCTAACAGACAATAGGAGGACCTCTCAAATCAACTCACGTGACCCAAGAGACTAATAATTACATCCCAAAAACAAAGAGAGACAAATCAAAATCAAAACAAAAAGCAAAGAGAAGAACATAGGATAGACTCCCCGGTGGAGTCGCCAATTTTTGATGCAGGAAAGTGTTCCCACTACGGACAGAGGCAACCCCTCTAGCCCTAGAGTGGGTCTAGTCACAAACAAGGACAGATCAACAATAGCTTTCCTTAAATAGTCAAAGTTGGAGGCCTACCTCAACCAGTGGTTGATGGAGTTCCATTGCACTACTCCAACTTTCACTTCCTTCTCCTCAACGAGTGATCAACCTGAAACAATGCAAAGGAAATACAACAAAACACATACCCAGAAGACAACAATGATCTGTTTACTCACAAAGTCAAGAAGTCATAAGATATCAAGTAAATTGCATACAAGACATAGGAAAACATCATTGATTGTATTAGTAATGAAATAGGAGCAAGCTTACAACCAAAGTCTTGACGTCGCAAACCTTCTCAGAGGAATCCAGCCAACATGTTCTTCAAGCATTCACCCTTTGAAGATGGATCTCGCAACATAAAAAATCTCTCTCTCACTCATAAGTTTTACATCAAATCAAGGGCACTTCACAACCTTCCACAAGCTATCAACACTCTCACACTAGACGCACTCACACTAGCTATCTATCAAACTCAATGAACTAATAGCACTACTCAATCCAAGAATTTACCAACTAGATGATCATAGCAAAGGTGAGTGTTTAAATAGGAGGAGTCTCCATCAAAGGTGGAAGAGAGAGCTTATCTTCAAGGAAGGTAGCACAATTGATGGAACTTCCACACCAGGGAAGGAAGGGCGACATAAACAAGGCCAACAACTAGGTCTAGAGTCATCCAAAAGGCCGACTATTGGAACAAATTCATCCAATCTGGATCATTGCGGGTGTATAATAAATCCTTAGCGTTGACATCGCTAGTAAGTAATGTATCTAGTCAGACCATCACCAAAGATATCAAATAGCCTCGTGACAGGGCATAAAATCGAACTGTCGTGGGAAACAGATGTACTTCCACGCTGGAAGTGTGGCTAGACTATTCATGAGCACCCTTCAGCGTGTATATTAAGTCCATAGCCGCGATGAGGCAGATAACTTAGGAAAAGTGGGTCAATTGGCAGCATAAGAGAGCATTTGTTTAGTATGAGCATGTTTGACTTGGACACATGACACAGTAGAAGGACTGGGAGTGAAGGCAGTGACAAATTACTATGTAACATAGGCCATCCACCAATTAAACCTCTACGTTGCACAATTAGTGACTTGACCTAGTGGGTGAGCTGCATTCCATGGAAAAAACACAGTCTCGCAAGCATGGGCTTTTTCCTTTGAAACAAGTGAAAACATGTGTTTTTTGGATTTCGCCTTTAGCTCCCCTTATCATATCCATTCATGTTCCATTTTGCATATGACTGGGAGCTGGGTCCAAGGGATGAGCCCTCAGGCGCTAAGGACCTCTAACCTATGTCTGGAGGTCTTTTCCTTTGTTATTGATCTCTTCCCCATATTGGTGCTTCAACACTATTTTACCCTGCTTTTACACTTTTTCTTTGGTGCAGGCTGACAATCCAGACCCGAGGTCCCTATAGACCCTGCCTTAATCCTTTATTGCATCCAAGGGGAGTGCCTTCATATTGTAATCACTTTCTAGAGGGGAAGAACCCTTACGCTTTTCTTTGGAGTGGGCCGACAGTGCGAAGGTGAGGTCCCTATAGACGCTGCCTTAATCCTTTATTGCATCCAAGGGGAATGCCTGCATATCTCAATCACATGCTAGAGGAGAAGGCCCCTTACCCCTTTCTTTGGAGTGGGTTGACAGTCCAAACACTAGCTCCTTATAAACCATGCCCTAATACTTTATCGCATCTGGAAGGGAACTCCTACATATCACAATCGCACTGCACCAATGTCTTATGATTCTTTCTTTTAACCACTGCAATCGTCGGTCCGCGGTTTGACGACATCATCGCGTGTCACCTTGTGAGTGGTGACGTGTGGCACCTAGGAATGGCCCCATGTCACCCCTAAAAATAATGAAACTGGGTGACACATTTCCTCTACAACATCATCAATCGTACTTCCATGTCGCTGTTGACGTCAGCTGGCCTCTCAGCTCATAGGGCCAATCAAAGGTTGCCACGTGGTCCCCCTCGGAGGAGAGAGAAGGGGGGTCCTCCCATCCCTATTTTGTCCACCTTTCCTGTGTTAGAAATTTTTGACCATGCCTCAGTGGTGCAATAATTTGTTGCAAATCAACCCCCGCACAGTCTTAGGGGTTTGTTGTAACTGAGGGACTGCTGGATCTATGGGATGCAAGATGCGATATTGGCGTTTGGAACTATTACATGTCTATAATGTTAGTTGTGTGCCCCAAGGATCTTATCGATATGTTGATATGAGATATCAGTGATTGGTGTATTGCTGCTTTTTGTTCTGTCTTTGTTCCTTGTTTGTTGACCTTTGTCGATTGTCGATAGCCAATAACCCTAAGCTACTGATTGCTGACCACCATACAACCACATGGAGGGGAGAGAAGGGAGCAGACTATTCTTTGTTTTTCTACACTTTTCCTTTGTAAATGGTTTTTGTCCCACCCACATAATGTTTACACTACATTGCGATATCGGCCCCCGCGAGGTTTGAGAGTGTCATCCCATTGATCCATCGGTATGTCGATATGTCGATTTGTGATAAAATCTCTGCCCGGACCTACCAAATACCAATATATGATATCGGCGATCAGCAGATAACTGTTTTTTACACCCGCCAATGCTCCTTTCTCGCCAGAAAGCCTGATTTTCAATTGTGATAAGCATTGCTAGGTCCCAATTGCAATTTTTTCTCCATACTTAGCCATTTTCCTCAATCAATTGGGCTTTTCCAATGCAATCTTCAATGTTATTTAACTTCTGCTCTGGGAGTCTATTTTTGGACTTCCGTACACTGTTAGAAAGCTCTTTCTAATAATTAGGCACTAGAGGGGTTTGATCAAGATCTGAGATATTTTTTGGCTTGGGAAAGTGGCTCCAAAATTCACTGCTCTTGGACAATCTTGACCAATTGAAATCCACAATGAAGTGAGTGACAACATTGGCTCCAATTGGGGACAGTGCCTTGCTAGCAAGGTGCTAAGGACCTACAGACCAATATTCTTTCCTTCCATTTGGGCATGGATTTACTCTTAAACAAATTATAATTATGTGAAAAAGGACTTTTTGATAATAATTGAAAAACTCAAATAACAATTTCAACACACACACCAGATATTTACAATGAGCGAGGGACATACATCTCTAATTTTGAAAATAAAATTTTAGGAACTAACCATTTACAAGCAGTTCCAACAGTTCACCATCCAAGTTTTCAAGCATCTAAGTGTTGTTTCCCCTCTCTTCTACAATCTCGAAGGGGCCCAACAATAGTGGATCAAATTTCCTGTGCTTGCCTTTGTCTTCTTGCCTGACAACCCATCTGAGCACTAAATCTCCTTGCTGAAGAGGTATGTCCTTAGCCTTCTTGTCAAACAAAGATTTCATCCCTTGTTGATAGTTTGATAGTTTGGTCCCCACCCGCTCTCTGTTCTCGTGAAGCTCCACCAGTTGATTTATTTTTCTGGTCAAGGCGCTTGGTTCTTCCTCGATTTCTTGTAGAAAATTAGCTACTGGAATTGCTAATTGGATAGGGAAAATATCAACCTTGCCATATACTAGCTTGAAGGGTGATTTCCCAGTGGATCTTTTGGGTGTGACATGGTTAGCCCACATAGCAAACTTTAGTTGGGAGTCCTAGTTCCTTTGATTTTCAGTGATGGTCTTCTTTAGAACTTTCACCATAGTTTTATTAGAAAACTCAACCAGGTCATTTCCTTGAGGGTGATATGTAGTGGAGTGTCCAATAATGATGTTGAAATTGTGGCAAAAGTTGGTGAACTTGGCAGATTTGAAATCATGTGCATTATTAGTGATGATTTTAAAAGGACACTCGAAACACGACAATATGTTCTCCTCCATGAATTTTGTCACCACTATATCACTAGCATTCCTAGCTGGGATATCCTCTAACCGCTTGGTGAAATATTCAGTGGCTATTAAAATCGATTTGTGTTGGCCACTAGAAGGTGGGTTTATTTCTCCAATGAAGTCCAATCTCCACTATCTAAAAGGCTCCTCTATGTGCACAGGAATCAGAGGGAGAGGATCAAACTTTTGTCTTTCAGTAAACGGTTGGAATTTTTGCCATGATCTAACATGAAAATAAACATCTCCAAACAACGTGGGCTAGTAAAATCTGGCCATGAGGATTTTTTGTGTTATTTCCTTCCCACTGTAGCATCGTCCACAAAATCCCCCATGGAAATCCTTAATCACTTCATGGGTTTCTCCTTCAACCAAAAACAATAGTAATACCCCCACCGGGTCCTTCCAATAGAGTAGTCCATTAGATATAATGTATTTATGTGCCTACAATCTCAGACTCTAGTATTTGGATCTATCCAGTCCCAATGGACATCTTAGGAATAAGAGGTACTGAACAATTTTCTTATACCTAGGCAATCCCTCATATTTGGAATAAATCTTCTACTCAGCCATTTTTGTTCTACTCTATTCATCCTTCGGGTTGCGCTCCTTTGTTATCAGGTTTATTCCTAGAGCTTGGCAGTTGGATTTAGACAAAATATTGGCCAACCTCTGGCCTTTGATGAGCTTGGTAGGCTTGATTTTTAGCTCATATTCTTGTATTTTAGCTATCCATCTACCCCTCTTCCCTTCGTTCTCTCTGTACAAAAGGATGTCTTTGACTACAGTGGTTGAGACAAACGCTATGATTTTGGATTGCAGCGCATACATACAAGAAAACATCAGCACCTTGACTAGTGCATAAGCTTGTTTCTCCAACATATCATACTTCAACTCTACGTCCCTCAAGATTGGCTAAAAAAGGAAATAGGTGCTCGTAACCATATTTATTTTACTATAAGAGTAGGGTAGCAATGGTATGTTGAGAGGTGAAAGAAAATATGTAGAAGGGCACTGAATGATCAAGGCTAACTAGCACTGGGGCCTCAGCCAAAGCTTCTTTGATCCTAGTGAAAGAATCACAAGGGGCAAAGCTCCACTTAACTTCGTTGTCCTTCTTGAATATATATGTGATACCTTTAACTATGTTAGCGTAATTGGTTATGAACTACCTTAAGAAATTTATCCTCCCCAAAAATGCTTGGACTTCTTTGTTGTTTCTGGGCAAGGTAATGAGGTTGATGGCTTTGACTCATTAAGGATCAATCTTTACTCCTTCCTGCGCTACTATGTTCCCAAGCGGCTTCCCCTCACTCAGGGAAAACTAAGACTTCTTCGGATTCAGAGAGAGGCCATACCTTTTGCACTACTCGAAAATGAGCTTTAAATGGAGGATATGCTCTTCATCAGTCTTAGAAAAGATTATGATGTCGTCTAAGTAAACTACCAAAAATTTATCTTGGTCACCCATGAAAACTATGTCCATAGCTCTTTGGAATGTGGCTCCTACATTTATCAACCCAAATGGCATGCGGGCGTATATGAAGGTCCCCCATGGGGTGGTGAAACCAATATTTTTCTAGTCCTTAGGGTGGACCACCACTTGGTTATATCCTAAGAATCCATCCATCATGGAAATTCTAGCCACATCCACTACCTTCTACAATATATTATCTATCTTGGGTAGAGGGTAGCTGTCTTTTAGGGATGCCCTATTTAAATTTCAGAAGTTCACGCACAACCTTATCTCTATGTTCTTCTTCCAAACAGGGACCAAATTAGCCACCCACTCAGAGTATCTTAGAGGGACTATGATTTTTGCCTGCAACAGCTTCCTTACCTCCTTTTCAATGGAGGGGAGTAGGAGTGGATTTATTTTTCTAAGTTTCTATTTAAATGGCTTTATCCCACTATTCAGAGGAACCTTATGTTGAATAATATTTGTGTCAAATGATTTCAAATCATCATAAGATCAAGAAAATACATCTTTGTAAGTTTTGAATAGATCTAAATACCTTTGTCTGTATTGTGAGGGGACTCCTTTGGAGAGCCTAATCATCTGGGGTTCCTCCTCTAATTTGATGTTGTAGTCTTCGACTTGCTCATCCTTCTCTGGGGCCATTGGCTTGGACATTATGTCGTATTTATTAAAAATTCTTTCTAGTGAAAAAACTCAACAAGGGATGGTGTTCCATTTTAGTTGCAAATTGTTTTGCCCAACCACTGTGTCTTTCCACAGAGTGGCTTCCTGTTCTGCTTCTTCTTCTTCTAGATTAATGGTGGAGTGGGGAAACTCCCCAACGAATTCTATGAATCTTTCCACTTTCTCATCATCTTTGAATACCTGCAAATGTTTGACATTATCAGGTATTGAAGGCCTGTGTCTGACTTCTATCTCATATCTGAGGAGTGGATTCTATGGGGGCCTAAAAGTGCTTGCAGCTACCGCAAGAGAGTCATCCATCTTGTTTTCTTCCATGGGAAGTAGTTGGATGTTAAACGTAAGGAAGAAATTTTCGATTAAGTCCCACACTTCATTTTGGTACGTCCTTAGCCTAGGGTGTTTGGCTTGGCATTGGTCTCGAATTTGCTTCATAACCAGCTCAGAATCTCCATAGACCCATAGGCATGCAATGTTCATATTTCTCATCATTTGTAACCCCAAGGGCAATGCTTCATACTCTGCTACATTATTGGTTGCCTCAAATTTGAGCTTGAAAGAGAGGGGTATCATGCTGCCTTCCAGAGATACAAATGATTTCCCAGCTCGGTACCCATATTTTGAGTTTGCTCCATCGAGTTATAACTTCCATACCTAGTTTTCATTTAAATTTTGGTATTTCAATTGCCTTGTCAAGTGTATTGATGCTTCTTCTAAGAGGTTCTCATCTTCTTCTAAGAACAAGAAGGAGATGTCATTGTCTTTCCCATGCACTCAAGAGTTCTTTGAGCCTTTATTTGGGGTCACGATTTTCACAAATTGGGATTCTCTATATAGCCTTCTTTTCTCACCTACAAAAGTGGGAATGGTGGCATAAGTAAGATCTAGCTTGATAAAGCCACCCAACTTGGAACCCCAAGATCTGGATAAGAGCATTCCAAAGTGAGGAGGTATGTCTACCACCACTATATCCATGACCACACTCTTCACCAAGATCTAAGCCAAGTTTACCACCAGATCCTTTATCATGACTAAGCACTTCACTCTCTTGGAGTCAAAGGATTACAAGTCTTTGTATGGTCTGGTGATCTCCAAACCCAATTGTTCCATTACTAATAATGGCATGAGGTTATGTGAAGCTCTTGAATCCAGCATGCAGTTATGCAGAATAAGGTAATGGATCAACAAAGTCACATAAAATGGCGCAATAGAGGGATCAAACTCTTCCACATGTGGCCCAAAAACAACCATTGGCCTCTCCTCCTGGAGGTTCAAACTATCATGGGATGGTGTTGAGCTAGTTGGATGCATGAATTTGGAGACTTCAGCTTTGTAATGAGGCTTCTTTAAAAGCTCAGTTGAAGGAAAAGGGAATTTTACCTTTTCCATCTCCTTTTGGAGATTAAATCTATGTTGGGACTTTTCTGCATCTCCATGCTTTGTTCTTTCTTCCTTTTCTGAGACTCCTGTCTTGGGTGGGTTAGGATGTAACTTACCCTTCCCTTTGTCTAGGCCTGGAGGAACCACTTGGGGAGTAGTTTCCCCTTGTTGTTCTGGTTCTCTCATCCTCTTATTCAAAGATATTGATTATACTTATGTTGTGTCTGTGTTTGAATGAACTATGCAAATTGTCTACAATAATAATCCATATCTTCTTCCTCTGATGCTGCTTCTCTGTGATGTCTGGCTTCCTGGTCAGCCATGTTCTCATGTTCCTCTTTAGAAAAACCAACATATATGTTACCTTGCATCTTCTGATTATAAGATTTTTTTTCGACGAGACTATCTTCCAATTATAAGGAATGAGGAATCTAATCTAGCTGCTCTTTTATTTCTCTTAGAAGTAGTTGTAGTGGAGGCCTTATATATTGTTGGTTATAGCCCCTGTTGTTGACTTGAGAATTCTACCTAGAAAGGTTCTTATTCTCGATTTCGAGCTTCCCAACCTGTTGTGATAAACTCTTGATGAGTTTGTCTAGATCTTACCACTTCAGGTCTGATGATTCCCCAACTTGATCAGAGGAGGTTGCCTCCTCTTTTCCTCTTTTGGGTTCAACAGGTTCTTGCTTTGCTCTTGACTTCCCTGCCGAGGCCAAATTGGCTTCCACCTCGAGAGCATCAATATGAAGTTGGTCTAGAGTGTTAGATTTCCTTTCTCTCAAGGTAAAATCAACATCAAAGTCAAAGGTTCCCAAGAAAATCACTTGAGCTACAGCTGGGGGAGGCTTTATGTCAACTGATAGGTTATTCAACTTCTTATTCAATCTTTTGATAAATTCTATAGTATCCTCCTTCGACTTTTTCCTTATTGCATTGAACTCGGTGAGGAGGCACTCATGGTTCCTCTTTTCTCCCCATTTTCGGGTGAAAGAGTCTTCAAGTTGCTCCCATGTAGGGATGGAGGCATTAGGCAGGGATTTAAACCATATTCTAGCCCCTCCATTGAGGGATTGTACAAACAGTCTTATAACCACATCCAACTGTTTGACATTGATGTTCTCGACAAAAGCACTAAAGGTTTCAATGTGACTTTGTGTCGTGTTATCATCTTCCCCATTGAACCTAGGCATATGCTTTATGTAGTCTTAGGGAATTTCACTCAAAGGCTGGGGTAAATCAAGAGGTGCATACTTATTGAGCAAAAGCCTGGGAGAGCCATATGGACTAGTGTAGGGAGATTCAAATTTTCTTGAGGGACTAGGGTTAAGACCACAGGGGTTGTAGGGAAAGGTGGGTATGTCAAGGCCTTAGGAGTAAGTCCTGAATACTTAGCAACAACAAGGTGAGAACTTGAAGAGGGAACTTTGAAGTCTGATGGGATGGTAGCATAGTCTAGGAAAGTTTTATCTTTCTAGACTTTCTTAAAAATCAAATTTTCAGGGTCATATACAAATGGAGCCTTCTAATGGGATGTATCCGAGCGAGTATGAGGCCTTTTAAAAGCCAAGGTTATGAATGATAATGAGACAGGTGTCGAGTCACCAAGGTGATATGTACTCAATCGTAACAAACTTTGATCACCTATTCAAAGAGTGTTGCAACTTGTTGTATCCCAGGGGAAAGAATCCTTCAATAAGCTCCTTGGCAATGGTGCCTGTTGGCGTTGGTAAATCCCCTCTGCGGACAAAGGCGATCCCACTAGCCCGACAGGGGTCTAGCAACAATCATACACACTGCACGCAAGTTCCTAATTGCATAATTTAAAGGTTGATCATAAATATCTACCTGGAATCCAACGCTATTTGTCGTGGGAGAAATGTCGCTCCTGTCCTTTAGCTTTGGCCGGTCACTATCCTTACGTTCCACGCATGGACACCTGCACAAACAAAGAACAATCCAACACAAGCGTAAAATCCAATATCATGCAATTATATATCAGTCAACCAGGATATAACTCAAATATCATCAGAAGAATATGTGAGTGGAACCATAATAACAGTCGTTCATTATTCAATAAAAGAAGAGAAGAATTACAACCAAATAGGCTTGACGTTGAAATCTCCTCCAACTGGGTCAGCAGCTAAACATGCCTTGCAAAGTCATTTCCTCTCTCAACATTCCAGTAGCATAACTTCTCTCTCAGCTCTTACTATCAATCCAGCATAATCTTAGCTCACCTTAGCTCTTGCAAAACCTCAAAAACTTAGTTGGTTCAATGCAGGGTGACAGTTATTTATAGATGGAGGAGGAGGAAGTATTCATTGTATCCGGACACTTACTGAAGATTTGGCATTGTCCCAGAATAGCCTTTGAACTGAGTTGTCATGGATGAAAAAGACAACACTCGATCACTTCATGGGATTTTTCCCCAGAGAACTGCATGAGCAATGGAGGAAAAAACACTTCAGTGCGCGCTGGCCAAAAATCATGACCAATTTTGGGTGGCACGGGCTTTGTTCTGTGACAGAGCGTCCATGGGCGCGCCCTCTTTGGAGGAACTGAGCCATTGGCACGGGTTAGACACTGTGGACCCGCGCTAATGAAAAAAGGGCATTTTTTAGGGCTAATCTTCAAAAGGTGTCT
>APFE030388761.1:6362-37335 GCA_000404065.3 Pinus taeda | reverse complement strand
TGATCGCTTGAAGGAGATCCGTGGAACAATGGGAAAGAAGCTTAAGAAGAAAGCACCAAAGAAGAAGAAGACATCTCAAAAGAACTATGACAGTGGGAGAATCGATTGGGGATTAGGTGTAAGAAGCTCTTCAGAATCAGATTCAGAATAATTTCAAAATGAAGATGAACTATCAGGTATGAATCTGTTATCCTCTGATGTTCCAACTATCTATCCACATAGAGAGGATGTATGTGATAGTGAAACAACTGAAGTTGCTTTTATGGGTGAGCAAGAAGGATATCAAATAGAGGCAAAATTCAAAAGGATGACAGACAAAATTAGAGATCAAGAAGATCTATTGAACATAAAGGATGGTGCCATCAAAGAAGTTGCTACCAGACTAAAGGCTCAACAAGAGGAAGAAAGCAAGGTAAGGAAGTTATTCAAGAACAAATATCAAAAGTTGCATGATGAAGTAACATCTCTAAGAAATGAAGTCAATGAAAAGAACACAACAATCAAGAAACTCAGAGATAGATCCAGTGATTATGAAAGTCTTGAAGCTATCACCCTCTCACTAAAGGAAGAACTTGAAGAAGCAAAGAAGCAGAATAAAGATCTACTCCAAGCTATTGAAAAACAGGAAAACGAAGTTATCAGTTTAAAAGCACGGCTGGAATGTGCCTCCAGAGTTCGTCAAATGCTGTAGGTGTTGAATGAAGAACAAGAAGATGAGATTCTCAAACTAAGGCAACTAATGGAAGAAGGAAGAAAGTCTGAAGATACCTTGAAGAAGCAATATCTGGAAAAAGAAGAACAACATCAAGTCGAGGTAAATATCTTGAAAGGTAAAGTACAAGAAAAAGATAAACTATTACGATTTCAAGATAGTACTAAAATCTTGGATGATATTCTTAGTAGTCAAAGATATCCTACTATCAAAACTGGTCTTGGTTTTCATGAATATATTGAAGGTGAATCTAATTCACAAGGAGAAGCAAGGAACTCTAAAGAGAAATCTAAAATGATCAGCAAGGAGATGAGAGGTCAACCTTATCAACAATCAAGGAACGAGATTCTTCAAAGAAAATATTTTACTCCTCCTATGAATAATGTTGAATGTTATGAATGTCATAATCTTGTACATATTGCAGCTAGATGCAGAAGAAGAATGGTTCAAGACCATCACACAGAAAGATCATCACATTCCAGGTACTTTAATGGATATTGTATTTCTTGCAATATGTTTGGTCACAAGGCTGCTGATTGCTACAGGAGGAATATGGAACATGTAAGATGTTATGCATGTAACAAGCTTGGACATATAGCAAAGGATTGCAGGAACAAAGTACAGACATCACATCAAAAGGAGAAATCATCATCACACTTGAAGATATGGAAGAAGAAGGAAGTTTAGTCAGAAAGATGTAGCACCGCACAAAGTACTCAGATGCAACACAGCACAGACATAACTAACTCAGGGGGAGCTGAAAGTGTACAACTTCAGTGTCCTGAAACTCATACGCAAGTTTCATAAAGAGAATTCGCGTATATACGCGAGTTATACACTGCAAAGTCGCGTATATGTCAGTCTGAGGAAAAGCAATGGGGATAGGCTCAAAAAAAGGGTCTGATATGTTTCAGTCCATTATTTGCTCTATCGGTTAATAGTTACAGTCTGCTGAGGATGTGTGGAAATGTCTTGATGCTTGTAAGATGTTTAGAAGTGTTTTGATCCTAACTTGATGATGATGATGTCTTGATGCTTATATGCATGATTAGATCTAACAGTAAACAAATGGCACAGGTTGAGGGGGAGCACATGCCTTTAACAATGCATTGTTGGCATTATGGTTAGTAATCCTTGGTGATGATGCTTATATGGCTAAATGATATATCTTGCTATGATATGGTTATGAGTTATCCATGACAAAATCTCATATGGTTCTTGAGGGCTACAGATCATATTTGTGGATTGATGGTGCATATATGATGCTTACATGGTGATCTTCATAAGTAGAAATCTTGAATACACGATGTCATTACTTGATGATGAGTCTCTCATATGCTGTTGTCTTCATATGCATGAAATACAATTATGATGCAGGATTCCTATAGTTCTTGATGATCATGTGGATGAGGATTGTTGATGTTGATGATATAAAGAAACCTTGACAAAATCTTGAGCTCTAGATACTTAGTGTCGGATACATGGAATTATTGGAGATATGCTCTTACCTATATGATGATAGGTTGATTCCCACATATGTTGATTAATGATTATCAGATGAAGGATATTCCCGTGTAATATTACATGGATGGTCATGCAAATCTTGATGATGATGACTATGGTGTTTTCCACATATGATATCATGTAAATGACTTATGACGATGTTCAAAAGGATGTATTGATTTCTATATGCAGACATACCTTGGTATAGGACACTTGCAGGTTGCTGATCTGGAAATAGTTGTACGCGAGTTCAATAAAGCGTATCCGCATATATACGCTTGTTTATGTGGTTACAGTCGCGTATATGTTGGTTTGAATGAAATCAGTGGGCCAGACTCAGGGTGAGAAGAGTCTAATATGGGGATGACAGAGACCAGCTGGCACAACTTCAGGGGGAGCAGATAAACTGCTAATAATGTATTGTTGGCATTACCTTAGAAGCTCCTGGTTCGTGTACACAAGACGTTTTTGGGCTCAGGTAGATCAAGTACAGAAGGAGAATAGAAGATCATGGTTGTTGAGCTGAAAAGTGTTTGACAGATGCTACTGATATTAGTCATTGGTGACTTTCATAAGTCTTGCTCTTGATATTTGGTCTCTATATCTTGTATGTCATTTATTATCAATGTCATCTAACGACCTATGTTGGTTTCCCCACTATGCCTGGGATGGATGATGTAATGTTCTTGTTTTATCATGTGTAAACTGTTGATGTATCCCCACTTGGTTGGGTAGATGAGTCAAGTCTCACTTGGATGGGAGATGGATGTATGAGTCTTTGGTGATAGGAAGGTCACTTATAATAGAGTCATGTTCTTCTTAGAACATCTTTTTGCAGATCTTGCCTACAGTTAAGGGGAGCATGAATAACGCATTTCAGCAGTGCAGAGACTCAGCAGGTACTCAGAGGGAGCTTGATCAGATTGATACACCTTGGCATATACAAAGGGGGAGCTCATTCAGAGATTTCAACAGGTACTCAGGGGGAGTATGGTCAGCGGGATGTTTATCAAAGAAAGTGAATATCTTGGTCCGCCCTTTGCCCTTGATGTCAAAGGGGGAGAGTGATTTGGTGTTGTTTCCATCAAGTCCAAAGGGGGAGATTGTTGGCATTATGAGACAAGTGTTGTCCTTGATGGCAAATCACATAGATGATAGATCATAGTGGAGAAGGTCAGCAACAAGGATTTGATGATCAAACTACAAGAATGAAGAGAAAATATATATACGCATGTTCACTTTGATGAAGCCGCGTATACACGCGGGTTGGATGTTCCCAAGGCGCGTATGCGTATACACGCACTTTAATGCAAGGAAAAGCGCGTATATATTGGAAAACTTACTTTTGGTCCATGGGAGTTAGTCCTTGGTATTTGAACCTATGATTTTGGACCATAGTATCTCGTTATATGTGTTGATCCCTAGTATTAGGTCCATGGTATTGATTTGTTATGGTTTTGGACCGTGGTATTGTAAAAGGCCTAAGACTATAAAAGGAGAAGAAGATCATTAGGCAAATGCATTAAGAAAGTCTTGAATATTTGATGAAGGATGAGATCCAGTATGCAGGTTATGGGTTGCTTGATCTAAGCTAAGGAGGGATCTCACAAGTTGATGGAGAACAAGATCTAAGGATAAATAGGGATCAAATGTTTTGAAATGAACTATCTCTTTATAACTGATTATGCTTATTATAGATCTGTATACTGACACATGTTATGAACTGGGCATAACTTAAGTCTGAAATCAGTACAAGTCATGATTAAATATTTATAGATCTGTACATGTGTTGGCTTTGGTAAAAGCGCATATGTATGCAGGTTTGGTTTGTCCAAGTAGCGTATGCACTTTAATGCATAATTTTAATGATACAGTTGGTTCTGAATAGTGTTGCAGAGTTCAGGGTTCTGCTCTGTGTTCTGGTGACTGCTTTTGTTGACATGGTTCAATGATTCAGTATTGGGTGATTCAGAGATTGATAATGCTAGTGTTGATTGATTGTGTGCTTCAATGATATTGATGGGTCCAGTATGAAAATTGGATGAAACGTGGCCTTCAGATTATAGTGTTGTGCTTCAGTGTATCCAGTCTGAAAATTTATGAAACGTGGTACCTGGAGGAAGAAAGAGAAGGTTGTAGCCTTCAGTAGGTCGGCGTACTAGTACATCAGCTAGTACAAGATCCAAGGGGGTGGTAGCTCCCTTCTAGTAGCAGCTGGAAAACAAGTAAAGGATGGAGCATTTCTGCAGGTAGCGGCCTGCGTACTAGTAAATGGATCGGCTAGTACAAGAGAAAAGGGGGTTGTAGCTCCCTTCCAGGAGAGTCTGGAGAACGAGAGAAGGTTGAAGCCTTCTCCAGGTAGAAGCCTGTGTACTGGTATAAGTCTGCACCAGTACAGAACTATTGTAAAAGGAATTTCTTATTAAAGAAGATTGAGACGACTTGCAGCAGGTGGTTTTCACCCATATTGGGTTTCCACCTTATATCATGGTGTTCATGTGTGCTTCTTGTGTGTGATGATCTGATCTATTTTACTGCTTCTATTTACTGTTCATATGGTCAATTAAGTTCTGATGCATTATCTAAAGATCAACATGTAATGGATTATCTGAATCATAAATAGTCTGGATATACGCTAGTTGCATTAGAAATAATCGCGTATACATGCGGGTTCACTTAACGAAAGTAGCGTATATGTATCTAAGTATGGAAATGAAATTTTTTTACTGATTTGATAATACTGATTCAACCCCCCCCCCCCCTCTCAGTATTATATCCAACATTTTCACTATCATAAAACATATTCATAACTAACATAATAAACAATAGAAATATTGAGGATACAACAACCATAAAGGACACATGTGAACCAATACATTTTCTCATAAATACCAAGAGAAGGAAGTCTTATTAATGAATGCAAAATCCAACCTGGTATCGGACTACCACCTTCAACTCGACTGTAGATTGGATGAGCTAAGTCTCTCTTCAGCCAATCACCCCCATGCCATATTCCAAGCATGAATGTGGGACTCAAACCAAAAAAACCAATGAGGGCTTCCCAAGGCTAAACCACCTCACCCTCATCAATAGAATCAGGGTTTACCAAAATCCTCACTAGATCACTAGGCCATAAACAAGCATGGATGTCATCGGATTTAGCCACCTACACTGTGAGGAATTTTCCTATATTCTAGTCTCTAGGCTTTATTGCAACCCACAATTCGATCAAAGGGTCACTAGGCCATAATTGAGACACCATCCTCGAGGATTTACCGTATATCCAGCCATTCACCAGCAATGATTCGTAGGCCTAATCAAGGGCAACCACCCCTAGGATTTATCTTATATCCTGCCATTCACTGGTCGAGTATTCCTAGACCCATCGAGGCACACAATACCTAGATTTACCGCAACCCACATTCCAATTTAGGGGTCACTAGGCCAGTGTCTTTACTGCCATCCACAGTCCAGTTCAGGGATCACTAAGCCATGTGTTCTTTCATTCATAGATCCACGTCACTCAACTTAGAACTTATGCTGTAATCCAGCTCAGCAAAAACATGAGAACCCCATCTCACCATGGCCATCCGAAAATGAAAAGGAAAGACTAAAGAACACTTTGACACCTGGAAAAATCCATGCCCATGACAGAAAGAGAATCAAGAACACACATGCATAACCATGCATGCCAAATCGTGCAAGGAAATCACACATGGAAATTGATACCTGCAAGTAAATGTGTTGTAGCTACTTGATTCTACCCTTCCTTGCTTGATATTTGCTTCCTCTTTGCCTTCTTTGCCTTTCTTGATCCAAAGCTGAAGTGCTCCAATAAAACTCTAAGTGTATAAGAGTGTGTGAAAGAGAGAATAGAGAGAGCTCCAAAACTGAATTAACAAAAAGTACCACCTGATCATCGTAATTTTTTTTATTAATGTGGCATCCATTTTATTAATTTTTCCATTATTTTCCTTCATTTTCCTCCTCACATGCATTTTTGACCTTTTCACCTCATTTTCCCTAATTTTCATTTTTTCTAAATAAATGCATTATTTCTCTTTCCTTTCAAAGTTTTTGCTTGCCTTTGCCAATTCCTTAGCCATAATAAACCAAATGAACACCCACACTAGGATTTCTTTCCACATTTAATTGAATAAATGTCCATAACTGTGGTATTATTTTTCCTTTTATTACTTTTATTACATGGAATTTTCACTTAGGGGGTGTACTAACACTTCGGAGATTCAATGGACCACTCTGAACCAACTTGGTCTCAGTTTGAGAAATTTTTTCAATGGTGATTGTGCACTAAGACATGAGACTACCCATCAGGTAGGTATGTAGGTATTGTGCATATATATTCACTGTATGTATTTTTATATATATGTTATTTTTTTTTTAATTTTTAATTTTAAAAATTTAAATGTATATAGTTTAATAACTGATCAATTATTATCTTTGATATATAAATTGTATTTTGAATAACATATTTAAATTCTTGTTTGAATTTACTATAGGATTTTTTGGCATATTAGAGTCCAAGATGTAGATAGATCGATTACATATGAAGATGAAATAATAAAAGGGATTCGAAAATTGCATTCAATTAAAATAAAAAGGTTACCAAAATATGTTTTCATTTGATAGAAGAAAATAATCTTGTTTTTTTCCCTATTCACATAGAGGACACACAATTTAATGATGTTCATGAAAACAATATGTATGTGAAAGCTTGGAAACATACATAACTTAATACAAACTATAAAACTTCACTTGCAAGGTTTGAAGAGATGGAATTAGAGGAGACTATAGTGTCATTTGAAGTTGATCAAGTTTATGGTAATGTTAGAAAAGGTAACATGTCAATTGCTTTCATTGTGTATAAGTATCTAGATAATAGTTAAAATATAGATCTAAATAGATAATAAAATCAAGTACATGTTAATAACTAATTTCTTGTTAATTACGATATGAATTTACAATTTTTTCATTGTGCAAGAGATGTTTTTGTTGTAGTTGCACCGATTAACAACATAGAAAATGTCAAGTATTATTTGATGCGATGCACTCAATGAAAAATGAAGTTATTGGAGGACTATGATGATAATGGTTTTATATGAAAGAGGGTCTATTATATTTAAATGATAGTTTTCCCAAGAAAATCATCAAACCGGGAGTCATGTTTACTTTCAAGACAATCAACCCAATGCCATAAGTTTTCAATATAGTCTGGTGTGTGTAAGGCGCATAAAGTTGATAGAAGTTCAATCAAGAAAAAATTTGAAATTTAAAAAATGGAGAATGTCAAAAGTTGGCCATGAATGGATCATTGATGATGGCATTCCATTAAATTTTTTTTAATTGAAATATCCAACAATTTCTTCTCCTTGTATTCAAGTAGATTGTTAGCCTTTCTTTTTGTGCATTCTTAAGTTGTCCATTCCAACTAGTACTACTAATAGTTTGTTTTAATTAATATGTTGGCTTTGTTTTTAAGTTAAAAATAAATACAAAAATCCAAAATAATACTATATTTTTAGGATGTAGTAGATCACAATCTTCTTGTTTGTTGTTGATTATACACCTATCATGTTTGCATTGCATTTTTCTTTTTTTGTGTTATCATTTTGTCTTTTCAAATATTTTTAGTGCTATATTCTAGTAACATTATTTACTTTATTAAAATCACATTACCATCAATTTTAAATGTTTTTTATATCTTGTACATCTAGCTCAAAAACCGCATTAATTAATGCAACTTAAGTTGATTCAACATTGCAATTTTTAATTCTCAATATCTAAGCTTTCTCAAATTTCATGAAAAATATAATAGTATCTTAGACTTTAAGACAAAGAAGGTAATTTAGAATGTACGTTTTATAGTGCAATTTTGTAGTACATTTTCTTTGAACAACTTTATATTAAAAGTTAAGTATCAACTTGTCAAGAAACCAACTCACAAAAAGATAGAAAAGATAGATCAACAACTTCAAAATCTACCTCTTCGAGGGGGCAACCCCCTTTACATTACACAAATGAAAATTTCTTCGAGAATACAAATGACAAAATCTCCTTTCAATATATAGGAGTCTAAGGGGTCACAATATAATCAAAGCTGACATAACAATAATAATATATGGGAACAACAATAACAATAGTGGGCTTTTATGGGGCACAATAACAATAATATGGGGACAAAAGGGGCACAACAATAACAATAAGGGATACAATGACACTAGTAATGGGGGAGTCACTAGTATTATAGGGACCTAACATTCCCCTCTCCTTCAAAAAAGTGTTGTCCTCAATACTTGAGTAGTTATGGATGCTTCTATATAAAATTCTCATCCTCCCATGTGGAATCTTTAGTCGGTAAGTTCTTCCACTTGATGAGATATTCCGAAATTGATTGATTTCATAGCTATCAAGTTCTTGTTTCTGTGATTGCTTCAAGTTCCAATATGATTTTTCCTTCCTCATCCAGTTATGGCAATATTGTTTGAACTAAGAGCTTTTCACCTATAACCTTCTTTAAGCATGATACATGGAAAACTAGGTGCACTCAGGAAGTTGTAGGAAGCTCCAATTTGTATGCCATAGAACCAATCTTTTGTAACACCTTGTATGGACCATAATACTTTGGTGATAATTTATTATCCTTCTTAGCTTGCTTGAGGGAAATTTGTTTACATGGTTGTAGTTGTAGAAATACCCAGTCACCTACATCAAAACTTCTTTTGTTTCATTCTATTTTGTGCCAAAGTGAGGTTATTCTTTAACAATTGGAGAAATTGTTGTTGAGGCTCGATGTGATATTCCACTGCTTGAACCTTAGAATTTTCTCTTAAATATGATGTGATGGGCGGTGGATGATATCCATAAAGGACCATAAATGGGGTCATTTTTGCTACAATATGGAAGGAAGCAATATACCACCATTCAACCAGAGGCAACCATTTGAACCATTGTGTCTATTTATTAGATACAAAGCAATGAATATATCCTTCCAAAAATTTGTTTACTATCTCAGTTTTCCCATCAGATTGAGGATGATAATATGAGCTATGAGCTAACTGAGAACCAAGACAAGAAATAATTCTGTCCAAAAATTTCCAGTGAAAATGGGATCTCTGTCGCTTACAATAATCTTTGGGTTTCCATGTAGATTTTGAATTGTTTCCATAAATTCAAAATGTATATACATATGATCCTAAGAATATCATTTAAACACTTGCACATAAACATATATATACCACAATGATGATGTAATGAACGATGACCCTCCCTTGATTCATCTGATACTCTCTTCGATCCATGACCAATCTCATCGACATGCATAGAAATTTGTCCTCTAGTAAATGCATGAGACTTAGTTGATGCTCTATCTCATTTACGTCTCGAAGAATCAGGTGGTGACTACTCATGTGATGATATAGGCCCTGAATCCACACACACACACACATATATAACGACATGATCCTTTAAAAAAACCCAAATTACCTCATGCATTTAAAAATATTAAAAATTACTATTTAAAAAGATAAGAAATTCAAAAAATTAATAAGACAAAAAATGTAACTATCCAAGGGTTTATTCAAAATTATTTGGTGTAAATTCTTCATTTCAAATTACTCAAGACTAAAAACACAAATGCCGAAGTGCACATTTTGAGAACTAAATACAAAATTTTCTAAAACATGTCAGGTCCCAGTGATTCACCTAATAGTTCACCAATTTGTGATTACACAGTGGGGGAACACTTAGTATAGTATTGAAAGAAACACATGGTCATTAAAGACACCACATTTATAACTAAAAAACACACACATATTAGAGATATCTTACAATGTCCAATAAATTTTGATGGAGAGCTTCTTGCCACCAATTCATCTTTCACACACAAATCTTGAATTGATATTGCCCATAAAATAAATCACTAGACTTCCTATTAACATTTGCACAATGACGTATGCTAAATGATTGAAATTGATTAACAATATTTTTTGCTCCTCCATGTAGTTGTTTTAAGTTCTTATTTTTGACCTGGTACCCGCCTTTCATCTGGTTGTACACAAGTTTAGAATTGGCAAAGACTACAATTCCATTAGATCCATACTCCCTAGTTGTTCCTAAGCCTTCTATCAGTGCAATATAATATGCTTCATTGTTTGTTTTTGTTCCAGGTACGTTCCTTTTCCTTTGGAGGACTTTGTTTGTCGCAATATTGTATATCACATAAGTAATCATTGTTTTTCTTGGATTGGGATATCAAGAAACTTCAATGCATAACGTCCATTTTGAAACCATGTTTAATGAGTAATCTGATCCCTATATTTTTTTTCAATAAAATGAATAATATATTTATTTTTTTGCAAATACCTTACTTTATGGAAGAATGATGAAAAAAATTATATCAAAAATCAAATTCTATCATGGAATACATTCTAGGTACTAGGCAGATGGTTAGCATTCTAGATTTTGACATCAGAGAAGTAATTGGAGAGATTGTGGAAGATCATACTAAAATAGAATATTATCAACAAGACATGGAGACTATAGTTGTCCTAAGCAATAAAATGAAGCTTGTTAAAGCAATTGTATAAGAACAAATTGATCGTGTATGAGATGAAGAGTGTGAACATGTTTCATAAACTGAATCCTATTGTGAAGATACAATGAAGATAATGAAATTGAAACCACCTTTGCAACAACAACAAATGAGAAGAACCTAACAGTAAATGTTGAATTTGATTATGAAGCTAAATTAACATTTCGTGAAGAGGAACTTGCAAATCCCAAGTATGGTGAAGATGAAAGTATGAAACAGTCGTTACGACTATAATAATAGGAGGAACAAAAAATATAAATACAACCATCAAAATTGTTTAGGATTATGGAACAATGGAAGAGTATATGAAATAAGACAAACATATTTTTTTTTATCCTACATAGGTCAATAGAAAAGTTCAATTAGCATCAACTATGATACAAGTAGATGTAGAAACGAAATAATATAAAGAAGACACAAACATTATTGAAGAAGAATACCATAGTAAAGATGAAGCAAAAGAACAAGAAGATGATTGTAGAATATAAAATTTGGAGAAAAAGGGGAAACCATGCTTACACAACATGTAGTTGAGCAAAAACTATACTAGCATGCAAGAGTATTGTAATCCTAACATATTAGGAAGAGTATCACGTGGTAGTGGTTGTAATTAGGAAGAGTGTTGGAGATAGTTACTCCCAATTACTTCTGTTTTTTCATTTATAGTATAAATATTTAGGCTGCACAACATAGAGAATGACAAGTGGATTCTTACCATTAAAGAATCAATGTGTTTTTTGAATGAATACAAGCTAGGGAAGTTCTTCATCTGACTTCAATTTACAATGAATTAATTCTTTGGAAACCTTCCTTCCTATGACATGGATTAAATTTCCTATTTAACTATTTTGTGTTGTATGTTTAATGTGATTCCTTATTAGAGATGTTGATTATGACACTTGTTTTTATTCTTACTAATGAGTGAAAGTTTATTTTCAAATTGTAGATTAGTTGGTGCATACATTTAAAACTAAGTGGGAAACAAACTTCCTTACACACTTTTAAAACTGAGATTTACACTACACAATTCTTTTAAATTTCCAAGATATATTCCAACACTATCATATTTATTTCATCACAAATTATGTTTGGGATCTTACTAAAAAATGTCATTTGTGCTTTTGTTCTACACGGGATAAATTTTCCAGCACTTGCGAATAGGATTATATCCCTCACTGCATTGAGAGGACGGTACATGTTTTCATTTTGCTTAAATTTGTCATTTTAATGTCATTATAACCATTTATTTTAAATAAAAAAACAAAAAAAACATTGACTCACAAAAAGGAATATATAAAATGATTAGAAAGATTAAAGTATTTACATTCTCTACTTTGGGTCCATCGTTGACATACACCATAAAGTAGTGAGTTACTATGTTTTCTTTATTCTAAATATAAGTACACTAGCGTTTGCATGAAAAGGGTGCAAAGATATGCTTATAGAAGTGTAGATGAATGTAGAGTAACACATAGGTTGTAGGAAAAATGTAGAGCTTTCCAAGTGGGAAAAAGTGCATTATAGAATATGTAATATTTTATATTTTTCATGGATTATGTGATTTTCCAAGTGGATTACATGTTCCCATTCTTGTTTCAAAGTTTAGAAAATGAAGCTTGGAGGACTAAAAAAGTTGAAAAGGGAAACACTTTATTTTCAATTTTCCCGTGCTCTAAAAGTGAGTTTCATAGTTGTCGACAAAAGGCTTGATGTGTACTTCATTGAAATCTACAGAGAATTAGCACTTTATGGGTATGTCTAGACATACTTGTAGGAACTTGTTTGAGAAAGATCCTTTTCATCGTGCATATCTATTTTTGTTACTTATCTTCAATAATATAGTCACTCCAAAGAAGGGATTGCAATTTTTTTAAACCTTATTTGACTAATGTGTTGATTTCATTTCAAATAGAATCAATCTCTTATTAAAGAGTTAAGCACCATTGCTCCCAACTTGCATGATCTGAATTTTCCAACATAGTATGCATAATCCTTCAAAGTTCAGTCCATGACATGCCTTTGGAAGCAACATTGGTAATATTGGAGGAATCCACACTATACAATTGTGAGGTTATTATTCTTTAGAATGGTTTCCCTACTGTTTGCGACAATCTTTTGAGACCCTGGAACAAAGAGGTTCTACACTTTCTTGACAAGCATAATAAACTTATTTGCAAAATTGGTCCCGCCTTAATCTGACATTTTGTTTTCTCTACCATTGATTAGTTTATTGTATATTTACATATTTGAGTCAATAGAGTGAATTAACATATTGAGAAATTAGTTTGTCATATCTCTTCTAAGTGAACTTATAATCTTTATGTGTTCCCATGAATTTTTGTCGTTGTTGTTGTTCTCTTTAAGTAGAGTAAACTCTCCATTCTCTTAACATCTTTTGGCTTGACTACTCATTGTTGTATAGGTATTCTTTAGATTCCTTTTGACATAGGAAAATAGAAAGATATAATGAATATTATGTGATCAATGTTTTGTGTTGTAATTTTCCTTGGTTTTAACAATTCGTTGAGTGTCCAACTAGTTTTCAAAGTTGAACGAACTGTATTTGATAGAAAAGCTAATGGAATGTATTTATCACTTGCTTATGACCATGGATAGGTAATATAAATGTCAATATCAAGTCGATTATAGTTTTATTATGAAGATCAATTCCATCGAATGACCATCCTTTTTATCACTACAGGTGGAAATTGAGGTGTCTTATGTTTTGATATAGTCTCTAATCTATGCCATCTTAGTCTCTTCTACGATTTATTTCAACTGGACAACTTCCAAGTTCTTGCAATTCTTCTTGATCATGTTATCCACTTTTCTGTAATATACATATTATGAAATGATGACAATACCTGTAACTCTAAGTTACCATATTGTTGCAACTATTTCATAACCTTTTTATTCTACATGGAATCTCTTATGTGGTTTCATTAATCCTTGACCTGTAAGCCCATATTTTGAACTCTTTATCTATTCATCAGATTTCATTCCAGCAATGAATTGAATTGCAATGTTGAATGTAGTTGGTAATCCCCCTATTGATTGATCCTAATACGATCAATTATCTAGTTTTTTTTTTTAAACAAAAAATGGTCTGTATGGTAGAGATGGTAGTATTGGGAAACTCCTATTTATTTGACATTATATCGTCTGATTGATTCATAGTTGGCTAATGTAGGAATAAAGATGGAGATAGCAGATGTGAAATTGAAGGTGGACAGATTCATAAAATCATATTTTAGGATGAGAGATAACTTTCTAGGAATTGTAGCACTGGTGATGGTGTGTATCCATGTTGTCATTGCTTTTCTTTTCTCCAACCATCCAAAGCTTCAAATTCTAGAAAATATATAAATCCCCTAACATGTGTGCCATTTGGAAGAAATATTTTATGATCTTCATGAGTGGCATTTAGGAAAATAACTTTATCTATAACTAGAAGAAGTTGGCTAAAAACTACAATCCTACAGTTTCAAAATCAAAATTTTGAAGGTGCAAGAAACAAATAAATTTCTTGTCCCATTTATATATGACCAAGTTGGGGGTTTGCTGGAAGTATTTATTTGAACTCTGAAAAATTGGCACCACCCTCTTCTCATTTAAGCAAAATAATATTGATAGATCAGTATTTATCTATTTTATAACTTAATGTCAAATATAAATGTTTGGGTTTTACATGTATGTTTGGATACTCTACTCTCTCACTCATTGAAAAAGTTGTGTAGGGTAGATTGTATACTCATTTTATGTGATCTTGTGTTTATACGAAGTTATCTTTGGAGTTATTGTATTCCAAAATAGGGTCATTTTTTCTAAGAAAAATGTTAACAAACACATCTCGGAGAAATAGTTTATCTGAACAACTAAAACACTAATCACAAAATATATAAAATACATATTAATAGACTGGAATTTGAATACATGGATAAAAAAATATATATAATATATATTAATTTTAATACTCTTCGATTATATTGGAGATACAAATTACTTCTTCCTATCTCAACATAGAGAAGGTAATTCAACATTCAAGTACGAAAACATAAGAGCATAAGAAACAACAATTTAAAATTATTTCTAGTGATACAAAAAATGAACTCTAGTCCACTGAAACAACATTGCACTGGAGACAAAAATTTTAGCAGTGTCGGCCTTAAATTGCAAAATTGTTAACAAAGGTTATGGTGTGAGAATTGTGAGATGTAAAAGTTAGAACTGCAATTGTTGCAGTCGTGATGGAAGTGAGTTTCAAAGAGTGCTAACTAGTAGGTCTATACCTAGCCAACTCCTTTTGTTGCCTAATCTCAAGTAATTACAACCACCATAACAATAAATCCCACAAGAATATTGTTATAAATAGTAAGAAAAACGTGAATACGAGTTGTGACCAACCTGTTGTGTCAAGTTACTTCAATAGGGTCTAGTTGATAGGAGGGTTAGGTGCTTGAAAAAATCCCTTGAGCACCGCACTCCTGCAGCCCAATAGGCCCAAAAAAAAAAAAAAACCACCACAAAAAACACCAAAAAATAAAATATTTGATAGAGCTACTTGAATAAGCAAACATACCTGCAACACAATTGAGAGCCCCACAAAAACTTCCTACAAAAAATAGCCCAACAATGTTCCATAGAAAACAGATCAAAAACTTTCTAGCGGGCTCACAACCCACATATATATAACCTTTTTTTTGCTGAAATAGCCTTTTGGCTGAAAACGTTTTTCGGACAAAAACATTTTTCGGCCAAACAACCTTTTGGCTGCAAACGTTTTTCTGACGAAAACATTTTTCAGCTGAACAATTTTTTAGCTGATTTTTTTTTCTTCGGCCGAAAAAATTAGTGGTTGGATTTCCCCCCACCAACGAAAAATACGTTGCACAAAATTCAAGGCCCATCGTTAATTTTAACGTTTAATTTTTTGGCCGCAAATTTTGTTTCACTTTACTGTTGAAAAAAAATAGTTCGGTCGAAAATTAAATAGTTCCACTGAAAAAGTGCAATCATGATTTTTTCGTGAGCGATTCTCACAAAAGTGTAACCCAACTTCACATTTTTTTTTAATAGAGACTGTTTCTAATATTTCTATTCCAAAAAAGATAAAAAGGGAGATTGCTCCTATTACATCATAGCATACAAAAGATAGGCATTCAAAAAGGAAAAGAGAGGGAGCACAATCCCTACATTCCATGCCTCACCTCCATTGTTTTTTGGATTTCCTAGAACATTTTTCTTGTATATCCAAAAAAATTGATTTAACAAATATTTACATTTACAAAGCATATATAACTTTTAGAGATGGATACATAGAGATGTAGTAAGGCTTGAGCTTGATTCTTTTAATATTTGTTAACTAAGGGCTCCTGCTCTGAGTGAGGGTGAATCTTGCTGCTTTGATAGTTGGATTATTCTCCTGTCTGGTTGATGATCAATCCCTTCAGGTAGTTACCTATTTCTTCCATATGCTTGCACTTATTTTTGAGAGCAGTTATTTCTTTGTTCTATGCATCCAGTTGCTTCTTGAGAAAAGAGTTCTCTACCTTAGAATCGAATTTGAAATCCTTGAAAGTCTCTCTGAGCTAGTATATCATGAATTTATTACCCCTGCGTACAACATACTTCTCATTCTATGATGCTCTGTCCAAAGGATTCATCTCTATATTGAAATTGATATTTGAGCTAACACTCTAGGGAAGAAGAATAGGGACAAATGGCAACAAAAGAAAGTAGAAGAAAAAAGAAAAATATAATCTGTCACTCCACAACAGGGAAGGGATTTTCGATAGGCAGTAGTGGAGATGACTTTGATACAAGATGCACATCAAGAGTGGGTTGGGATAATGGAGCGTAGTGAAGAAAACACATTAGAGGATAGCAAAAGAGAGGATTGCAATGGATATGGCGACCCCAACATGATGAGAGGACCGGGATTTGATCTAGATGTATCTCAGGAGATTGAAGAGAGGGGATTGAACAGGAATTAATGCAATCCACTAGAGCAGAGAAAAAACATCAAAAAGAGAGAGAAGCACTATGCTACAAGAGATACAACATACAACAATGCGATAATTCATGGGGGAAGGATAATTAAATAGAAGAACAATAGGCCATATCGAGAGGATGTACTTTGGGAGATCACGAGAGACATGTGCAACCTCATATTTCTTTGGATGCAAAAACTGACAAAACTAATTGTCGATGAGGATTTTCCAGAGATTTGAGTTCCTTTGGTTTTGATTTGATAAGACTTTTTCCAACATTGACTCCCATGACCAATGATACATTAGTTACATTTGGCAGCTTGTCCACCCATGGTATTGATATTTGTGCAATCTCATTAGCTATTCGGGATCCTCCTGTAGGATGAGATACTGCCAGATTGACTTGTTTGTTTGTAGTTCCATTGTTTTCTCTCTGTATATTTTTAAATGTGACATTTCCCAAATGCATCAGATTTTTCTTTATTCTTTTAATAATTTGGCTCAGAGCCTTATTCTTGGGAGTTTTTCTCTCAACCATTGCTTGAATAATAATAACCGAGTCTCCCAAAATTATTGTGTTCTACATGCTTTGTTGTCTTAATATCACAGTTCCTAATAATAGGCCATAAGATTTTTCTCTATTATTTGAAATTTCCCATAACCCCAATTCATATGTAATTGAATTTCTTCCACCTAGGTTGAATAGGAAGCCTCCAGCTCCAGCTTTGCCTGGGTTTGCCTTCATGGTCTTTTTAGATTTTCTATCCATAATTTAAATTCCTCTCTTTTTAACCTAATCTTCCAGTTCTGTGTATTGTGAATTAGTTTGATGATGTTTGATCTTTTGTGCTTACTCAGTGCAAACTCAACCCAAACTCTTTCCTCTTGTTGAATATGATTGGTTTCTATTATTTTTTCTCCTTTAGATGTAAGAAATTTTGCTGTTAGACTCCACGTTCTGTGCTAATACTGTGCCAACAAAAGAATGTGGGCAGACTATTCCAATATCATTTTATTGTTTCCTTATTTTTTAAAGAGTATCGGTAGATCTTGTTCCATGTAGAGAAGAACTCATTAAAAGGCTGGGTTAGTTGTGTTCTGACCTCCAAGGGACTTGTTAGAAGGTGTCAACGTTCTTGTGCAAAGGCACACTCCAAAAATAGATGATGGATACTTTGCTCACATTCCTGACACATAACACAACGAGATGGACCTGCAAATCCCTTTTTTCAAGGTTGTCAGCTATTAATATTTTTCCTTTGAGGAGAGTCCATATGAAAAATTTGACTTTTGACAGACTTTCGATTTTCCACACATTCCTCCAATAGTCCCATTCTTGAGTTGCTTGTTGTGATTGTATTGTAGTATATCCATATTTTACTAAATAGTCTCCACAATCTGGATCCCATTTGAGTGAGTCTTTGATGTCATGGCTCAGGGGAGCTGCTCCCTTGAGAAGAGTTAATAAGCTCTTCCTTTGAGTTTTAAGGATTTTGGAAAGGTTATAGATCCTCCATTCTACCCACTCCCCATCTTTCCAATAAGAGATATCTTCAAGTGTGCTAATTCCTTTTTCTTTCATCCAACCTCTTAAGACATGGAGATTTTCTTGGTAGGATATGGGAGGGTTTCCCATAATACTGTCCTCCCAAATTTTGATACTCTTTCCATTCCCAGGAGTCTTGGAGGAGTTTTTCTTAATGAGGGGGAGGGTTTTTTTAATCAAACTCCAAATATGAGAGAAAGGCCTTATTGGGAAGCCTTTTTCTAGTAGGAGAGCTTTGTTATGGTTCATATATTTTGCTTCCAATACTTTCTTCCACCAATTTTTCTCTCTAGTGATGAACCTCCATTTTATTTTTGCTCCAAGTGCCAAGTTCAAGAGTTCTGGGAGTATTATAGTCAATCCTCCTTTCTCATATGGCTGTGTTACTTGATCCCATTTAACTAGACTGAACAGTTTTTATTCAACTTTGCCTCCTTACCAGAGAAACCCCCTGGTTACTAGCTCTATTTGTTTATGAATCCTTATTGGTACTAAAATTGTTGCAAACTAATATATTGGTAGAGCTATGAGAATAGACTTGATTAATGTCACTCTTCCCACCAAATTAAGCCAATTCATGCCCCAATTCTGAACAATGTTTTTTCAATTTCTCTACATATTTGTTCCAAAGCTATGCCTTCAATTTTTCTTTGGATATTGGGAGGCCAAGGTAATGAAAATGACTCCACTTTTCCTGAAAAGGAATTTCCAGTATTTGAGATATTTTTTGTAGAGAGCGTGGTGAGATATTACACCCATAAATTCTACATTTTTTTTTTTTATTTACTAGACCTCCCAAGGTATCCATAAAGCTATTTAGCAATTTTTTTATCCTTCTTTATATAACGCAAGAGGCCCTTCCACTCACTAGAGTGTCATCCGCGAATAGTGAATGATTGATACCTTTTACTTCTGGGGAGGCTGTGAGACCAGTTAGTAATGATCTCGCCTACATTTCTCAAGATTTCGACTCAAAGAGTCAGCTATGATGATATAAAGAAAAGGTGAGAGGGGTGTTGAAGCCCCAAAAATCAGGTCTACAACAAGGGAGATACCCACCCGATTTGGACCTTCGTTAGCAGCTCCTTTTCCGTTTGGTATAGTGGGTCCGATTGGGGATATGGGACCAGTTTCCCAATTTATGTGTGTGTGTGTTGAGAATTGATATGTCTTTCCTAATAATTTCTAATTGAAATTTTTTTTATTCTAAATCTAATTTATCAACATGCAATTGTATTCTAATGAATAGAAATATCTAATTCTAAAACTAACTCAAGATTTAATATTTCAATTATGCGATCTAAAATAATTTCTAATGGAAATTTGTAATAAAGATCATTCAATTGCTATGAGAAAAGAATTCAATAAAGATAAACTGTTACGTATAAAAAGTTAGACGAAACAATTGTGAAAAGCATATTGCATAATAAGTCACTCATATATTAAGCATAAATAGAATACCTATCACCCTACAGAAGTGCCAAATGATAACTCAAGCATTCAAGCATTCATATATAAATAACTAAACATGAATATCACCTTAACATATAAGCAGAAATTGTTAAGAGATAAAAGTACCATTTATAACAAGTTCTACTCATGAGCTTCAGCAATAATGATTTATCTCTTCTTAATTCAACATCCACTAAGAGTACAAAAGTTCAATTTTAGTAGTAGATATTAAACATAGATATCAATAAATCTTGTTCCATTCATTCATCAAAACCTCCTCGGAGGGTGCAAAAGTGCATGTTCTGAGGACAAGTTTTTGACAAATTTCAGGACCTCTATCTAAATGCATGAGAAGGGTTCAAATACTACTAGCTAAATCTAAAAATAGTTTATTACAAAAATATAGGAGGCGGTTTAAATGAGCGTCCTCTTTTCAGGCAAAAATAAAGTAAAACTAAAACTAAAACTGAATCTAAAACTAAAACTGGCAATTAACTATCTATGTATCTGTTCCTTGTAGTCGCAAGCATCCAGCATTTGCTTGGCCGACCTCTGACTTTAGCTGTCTTGCAAAAACGGAATTGGCAAGTTTTGGTGCCATCTTCTCGGCAGAGTTAGTGATACATTTGAGAGTCATGCACTGGTTGTGTGGTTTTAACAAGCACGTCCAGTAAGAATCCCAATTTAACTTGGTTAACCTTTTGATAGACTTTGCTCTTTCTTGAGCCTTTTGTCTTCAGCTTGTCTGTAGATGCTGTACATTTGGTAGAAATACTGGAGTGGTCTCTGCTATGAGATTTTCCCTGTGTAAATTTTCATTGACACAGTCGATGACATTATTTGCTGCTGTGGCTGCTTCTTTTGTTGCTTGTTCTACTTTCCTGATCTGCGCATCCCACTTATTAAAGAGCATTTGTTTATGGGCTTCATTGATTATGGGTGTGCCTACCTTTTTCCCCTTCTCTGATTCCTGCCAAGCCAAATATTCAGTAACTCTTCTATCAATTAAATCATAATCATTTCGCAAGTCCACGATTTGATTAGTAATTCTGTTGCTTATTTCACAATAAGAGCTCCACTGCGATATTCTTTGGCACAATGTTTCTTGCTGCTGCAGGAATTGATCATTTAAGGAAATGGATTCTGTGATAAACTCTGTAAGCTTAGGATCGTCCTTATGCATCTCTTGCATAACCTGTAACTATTTTTCTCTTTCAGCCAAACTGTTTTGGTATCCAAGCTGCATTTATTGAAAGTCCTGCTGTAATCTTTCTAGTTTTTTCTCTGCTTCATTGTTGGCGCTGGCTTGGTGTAGTTGTTGCTATAAAATCTATATTTGATCCTTTTTTTCTTTCACTAATTGCTATACCTTGGATGCTTTGTCAATGGTTGCAGAAGCATATGCTCTTGCGATCTGAGATAATTTAGTGATATTTTCAGTAGGGTCAGTGGTAGGGTCTTGCCAAAGGATGTCTAATTGTTCTCCGTCATGGGAGAGCACGCTTTCCAATTTCCTTTTCTTTCTTTGTCTTCTCACCACTGCCTTATGTTGTGGACTATAAAATACATCGAGAGGAGGAATTTCCTCTATTTTGAGCATAATTTCAGAAGATGGGGTAATTGGAATATGTTCCATTTCTGGGACATTGCTGATTGTTCCAGTGACTATATCATCCACTGTCTGCACATTACTCTCAAGTGTCTTTGTGCTCTGCCCCTTAGTATTGATTAAGTCATTGAATGTCTCCCATTCTTTATCTAGCTCTGTTCTAACTGGTGGTGGCTGGATGATGAGAGGGGGAATATTTACCTGTAGAGTAGTCAAAACCTGTTGTTTTGGGCACTCCTTAGACTGGGCAGTATCCCTTACTGACCCTTCGCTTTTATTATGGTCACTCTCGGACCTCTTGGAGTGTTCTGGTGTTTCTCTCCCAGACTTAAATCTAGACCTATCTGTGCCTGAACTTCCACTGAGACTAATACTGGGAGTTGGCTCCATTACTAGTTCCAAGCGTAATTTATCCAAAGGGATATTAGCTAACCTCCTTTCTCTGTACATTTTGAACTCTTGAAATTTTGCTAGAGGAAATTGCATTTAGGCCGAATGCAGAACTTCTTTAAGTGTACTTTTCTGCTAAAACGTATCATCAAAAAGATCATCTTCTTTAGAAAACACTTTTATTTTGACTGTAGTAGTGAAATTATTAATGATATCAGAAGGGTTGAATTATCTTCCTGGAATTTTGAACAATCGTAGACATAACATGTTGTTTACTTCTTTGAATGCATGACCTAAATCGAATAGTTAAATGCCCCACGGGCCACAGGAAATTGCGGCCAAATGGCCTTCTTCTTGTCCTTTAGCTCTTTACTCATACCTCCTACTCTGCAGGTCTGGTAGGCAATATCTCAGGCCAATAGTTTATCAAGGACATATAAAGGTAGGACATGAGGGGAAGCGAGACTTCCGAATACTCTAACATATGTGAAAAGTTCTTTTCCGAACCATCTCGCGACAAGGATCATATCGACCTCCGCTTTGAGAGAAAATCTTGGAGCATCTTTATTATACAACATTTTGTACAGAGGTAACATGACTCCATGAAAAATCTTGTAAAAGTACGGAATGAACTTGGAATCCCATAATTCCTTGCAATAAACTGAATGGGTAAGGGGTCCTGAGTAGTTCATTTCCAACCCATTAGGGGAAACTTGGAAACATAACAAATTGCATCCATCACATAAGCAGATAAGTAGAAAGGGGGGTAAATCCTCTGAGTAGTATTTCTTTTGGACCAGTAATTCAAAATGGCTGTGGCTAAATTTTCAGAAAATATCTTAGCCCAATCCACAATAGTAGCATTAGTGGCGGCATCTAATAATGGTAGCCATTCAGATGAAAATTTGTTAACGTCGGGCTTTCCAAAAAGTCTAGAGAGCATAGCAGCTGTAAAGCAATACGGAGAAGCGAGAGAACCAGTACTATACATACTGTGCTTATCCTTTTTTAGTGGTTCATCCCTTCTCAACCAGTCCTTGGTGCATTCTGCCAAATCTTCATTTTCTTTAGCGAAATTCTCCATGAACTATTTGTTATAAGTCACCCGTGGCTCTGGTAGATGATACATGAGCCTCAAATCTTATGGAGTGAACAAGCCAATGACTCCTTGGCTCTGAGTCTTAAACTATCTGTTTGTGATATCAACACTATCCAGTACCCATTTGACCATGTTCATATAGAAGAATTTTGGGCCTCTCCACTATCCGGTGAAAGAATGAACATGCTAGTTCTGTAATCGACGCCTCAGACGACGCGTGTGAGTCTGTAGTCACTGTGATCTCCATTACTCTAGGATTTTCTTCCTCGAGTACGCTGTGCATGCCTTCCCAAGTAGTAATGCTAGCATCTCTGTTACAAGTGGTGTCTGTGTATAAGGGCGTCATTTCTTTGTCTTCAGAACTAGGAGCTTTACCCTTCTTTCCCATAATATTTTGAACATTGCAATGTATACCTCTCTGCTTTTCGCTCTTGCAATTTACAAATGAGGCAAAATTAATGATAAGAAAAAGGTGATGGGAAAGCTTTAAATGTTGAAATCATATAAAATATACCACCCTACGTGAAATGGCCCTTTGATCAGATCAAAACCATATTTCATTAATGATTACCAACTAACTCATTAAATTGACATTAACGCGCATAACTGGGCTTCGGTGTATGGAAATTTTTTTCAAATGACGAGCCCTCAAGATTTGTGATAAGGCAATTTTGCGATTTACTTCACAATATCGCAAATCGCAATATCGCAAATCCGTTGCGTGTGGCGATCATCCATTACCATATGTTTTCTGTGAAATGAGATTTGCAAGGCGCACCATCGCATATCGGTAGTTTGAGTATTTCATTTTAGGTGGTATTTGAGGCATATGAAGAACTATGATGCAATGAGTGTGTTCAGTGTGTGATCTCGCATCACGATTTTGCAATCTTAGGAGTTTGTTTATAGAATGTTATCCATTACCTTTTTGTGATGCGACGTTTTTTATTGAGAGAATGGTTTTATTTGAACTTATCACAAAACTTAAGTCTTTTTTGATTTTTTGGATATTCTCCTAAGTTTATGATAGTAATATTTATTCAAAAAGGGAATACAAGTACTATTTTTTTTTTTTTTTTTTTTTAATTTTATGGATAAGGGTCCCCACTTATTTAGTATTAGTGATAAAAATAAATAAGAAGGGGGGTTGTTGCTGGCCATAACAAGGGGAAAACCTTATTTGAGTCCCCTTGAGCTTTGAACAAAATCACTTGGTCTTCCATTGATCAAGGGAGCGATCCAAGGACCTACTATACATGCTTTTATTATATCAATTACCTTTTTAGAGAATCCAAATTTCTGAAGAACATTAATGAGGAAGGTGAGGTTGACCCTGTTGAAAGAATTTTCCATATCTAGCCTTACTATCATTCCTTTTTCCTTCTTTAGTAGACTAGTGTGCATTTCTTCTTGAACTATCAGTATGTCATCAAGTATTTGTTGACTTGGAACAAATCCTCCTTGATTTTCTGATATTATATCTAGGAATATTGCTTTTATTTTGTTAGCTATTATCTTTGTAATGATTTTATAGGAAGAGTTACACAAAGATATAGGCTTGAATCTGTTGAATGTATATGCCCTTGTCTCTTTTGGTACCAATGCAAGATAGAAGGAATTTGTGAATCCTCCTACCTTATTTTTCCCAAAATCATTTCTTATCACTCTAATCATATCCTTTTTGATGATATTCTAGTTATTTTTATAGAATGAAATAGTAAATCCATCTGGGCCTGGGGCCTTGTCTGGATGAGATCGCACGCAACTAAGTAAATTTCCTTTTCTTCTACTTCTTTTATGAGTTCTTTATTTCTTCTTCACTGATGTTTTTGGGAATGTGCTATATAAAAGCTTCATAATCGGACTTTGCTACTGTCGCTGTTAGAATATTTTTATAATAGTTGTATGCCTCCTTCTTTATTACATCTTGTCCTTTGACTTCTTTGCCTTCATTATCCTTTATAATGTCTATTTTATTTTGTATTCTCCTAACAATTGCAACATTATGCAAGAATGTTGTGTTTTTGTCTCCTCCATTAAGCTAGAGACTTCGTGGTTTTAATCTCCACTCCTCTTCTTTAGTTCTGTTTTGTTTGTACATTTCCCAATATGCTTGCTTTTCTTGCCATTGGCTTTCCTTTGTCTCTTCTTACTGTTCTTTTTCCCCTTGTACTCTCTCTATTTTTATTATTATTTTTGTCTTCATTTTTTGAGTTTTGATTTCACTGTTCTTTGCCCATTTTTTCAATTCTTTTTTCAGAGCTTTTAATTTTGCATCCCATATGTAGCTTGGAGAACCTATTATTTGATTTTCCCACACATCATCTATGATATTTTTTTTCTTCCTAAATCTCATTCCATATAGGGCTATATCTAAAATGAGATGGACCTAGATTCCCCATATTCCCTAGAGATATAACCACTGGTTTGTGGTCCGAGGCTATATTGTGAACAATCCTTGATTTAATATCATCGTAATTGGTGGCTATTTTATCTTGAATTAATATTCTATCCAACATTTCCTTAATTTTATTTTTCCCCAATATTTTTTTGCTCCATGTATACTTCCCATTGATTGGAGGCACGTCCATTAGATTACATTAATCCATAATTATTTCTACAATTTCCCTTGAAGGATCAACATGAAATTTCCCACCAAACTTCTCCTCTGCATTCAGAACAAGATTGAAGCCTCCTCCTATTATTACGCTGCTATTTTGAACCTGTAAGAGATAATTTTTTAAATTATTCTAACATACTTCGTTGTCTTTGTAATGGTTTGGGGCATAAACATTAATGATGCAATATGCTCTTTTGTAATTTTGTTTTTTTATGTCTATTTTTATCCAATACTCCTCTTTCATTTGCTGAACCATCTCCCATTTCTCTGTTTTCCATAAAGTACATATCCCTCCCAAAGCTCCAACTACTGGTATTGATGTTCCTTCATAACTTCTTATTTTTTGAGTCATTTTATCTATTTCCTTTTCACTTATTTTTGTCTCTTGGACCATGAGAATATCAGGTTTTTCCAATGCAATTAAATCTTTCATTGCATAATGTTTTAGAACATTTCCCATTCCTCTACAATTCCAAGAGACTATATTCATTATCACTTTTGATTGTGGGTAGAGGGGCCTTTCCCTCTTGTAGGATGGATAAAATTTTCTTTGCTATTTTCTAAAAAGGTGTCCAAAGGTTGGGTGCCCATTGCCATTTCCTTGGCTACCACTTCATCTCTAATTTCTCTATTGGATTTCCTTCCAGATATTTTTGGATGGTCTATATAGGGTAGAGGGTCTTTGGACAATGTTCGAGTGATTATTCGATCAAAGGAGGGAGGGGAGAATTAAGGGAAAGGATGGGAGAGGAAGGGGAGGGGATAGAGGGAAAGGGGAGAAGAGGGAGGGAGAGGAGGGGAGGAGGGAAGATTAGTATCCTTAAGAGGATCAAAAGGGTTTGAAACCAAGAGAGCATAGGAGGGAGGAGAAGGATTACCACTGGCCTTAGGGAAGAGGGGAAAGAAAGGGGAGATGAGAGAGATGGAGCTAAGATAGAAGGAGTAGAAGAGGAAGTTTGAAGGGGGATATGAGAAGGGATATGGGAGGAACGAGAGGGTTGCATGGAATATTTATTAGCTATATTATTCTTCTTTACTTGCTCCCATTTTGGGCCTGAGTTTTTATTTCTTCATTTTCTTGTTTTTTAGAGCATATATTAGTGAAATGACCGTATTCGTGACATACCTTTCATTTGAATGGTATTTGTTCATAGTCTAGCTGTTGAATGTGCACTCAACTGTCTACTTTGATTTTCACTACTTCTAGTAGCCCTTTCCCAAGGTTGACTTCCACACATATTCTTTCTCATGCATGCATATTCTCCTTTGGCTCGCTTCTATTACTGTATTTTCCAACCACATTTCCTATTGTCTTAACTGATTCATTTCCCTAGCAATGAAGTGGGATATGGGGAAGCCTCACCCAAATTGGCACTGCATTCGACACATCCATATCAGGGTCAAAGTCGAGAGTCCACCTATTTAAATAAATTCCCCTTGTGCCCATGAAGTATCGACCATTTCTAAAGATAAGATCTCTGTATTCTTTTGTTTCAAAATGAAATGTGTAGTATCCTCTACCACAGAACCTTATTGAGATTTTCCCATTGATGGAGGAGGCCCAATTTCTTTCTACCTACTTAAGAACAGAGTTGGGAGATGGCCAAAGGCTAGTGAACTTTCTAACTAGGCCTTGCTCAAAGAGAGAAAGAACAACAGGATGAGGAAGGGAAGGTGGAAGAATTATTTCAGGTATTTCATCTATTTTCTTCACGAACTTAGAGATAGAAGGCCTGGGTCGTGAAGGTCCAAGGAGGTGAGCATAGAAGCAAAGGCTTATGCATTTTCATCCTGTTGTGTAGAAGGTTCAGAGGAGATATCTGGGACCGAGTCACCATCCGGAGGAGGCTCCGGAGGGACCATTGCGAGCATTGGAGTTGGACTGAGCCGACCAAGAGCAGGAGGCCCCAGATTCCAAGGGAGGAGGGTGTGCACAGGTTTAAAAATGTTGTAGAGTGGGAACTTGATTCTAGACAATTGTTGAGTCCAACTTCACATTTTAACCCAATTTACTTTCATGCAAATTTACTTTCATTGCTTCATATTCACAAACTTAAATGTAAAACCTTTAAGCATGAAACCATGCATCATGCAAAATGTACCATGTTTTGTAATTTATAATTTTACTATTCATTAAACAACTTAACAAAATAAATTGACAAAACCTAAGAATTTGAATCCACTTCTATATTATCTTCTACTAACATTATAGGAAATATCATGCAAAATGTATCAGCTCTAAAATTAGCATATTAAAGATCAATTCATAATAAATATTTCTATTTAAAATATGTTCAAAATTCATATCATTATAAATATAAATATAATATAATTTGTCAAATAAAAAATATGCATCAAAGAGATCAATTCATAATAAAGAGAGTTTTACTTTAAATATGTCCAAAATTTATATCATGATAAAAGTAAATATAAAAAAAAAAGACTGTCAAAAAAAAATTTGCATCAAAGAGAATCTTGTTGAAACATACAATCTATTAACATCCTCATGCTACCATCAAAATCATGGGTGCCCTACACAACATGTGTAATATTAATATATACATAAGATTGTGTACTTTTAAATTATATTTTAATGTATTAAAAAATTAAATGAGAATTTTATCATCAAAATGAAATTATAAAAGGTTTCAAATTTCATGCAATACCTTGTGGTATTCCCCCTCCATTGCGTCCTCATGGGAGCACTTTACAACAAATGTACATGTATATATTAAAATTTTAAATTTTCGCATGAAAATACATGAACTCATAATATTAAAAAAATTGTAAAACTTTTTAAAATTGTGTAGACGATCTAATCCTCGTAGCTAACTTAGGTTTCAAATTCCATGCAATACCTCATGGCGTTCACCCTGCATTGCCTCCTCATGGATGCCCTATACAATGCATGCACATGTATATATTACAAATTTAAAATTACACATGAAAATGCATAAACTCGCAATATTGAAAACAATGTAGTTCAACTTTTTCAAATTGTCTAGATGATCCAATCCCCGTAGCTGACTAAAGTTTGAAATTCCATGTAACACCTCATGGTGTCCCCCCTATGTTGTGCCCTCATGGATTCCCTATACAATACATGTAGATGTATGTATTAAAAATTTAAAATTGCATATGAAAATGCATAAACTCGCAATATTAAAAAAATTGTAACAACTTTTTTAATTTGTCTAGACGATCCTATCCCCATAGCTAACTCCATCACTAATGTCTGTGGAGAAGGAAAACTGTCTCCACAAACCTAAAATTCGAAAATTTTAAAACTGTAAGATAAAGATCTCATTTTTTTAACGAAACTTGCTTCAATTTATAACAAAACAAAAGTGACATATTCAATACTTATGACAAGCAAATATTTGACACATCTCCTTTTAAGAAGGAAGAGAGTGGCATTGTGTCGAAAATTCTAGATGTAATGAAAATATATTAACATTTAATTATATGTAACTATTTATTTTACAGATATTTCTTCACAATACTGATTATCGATATAATAAAAATAAATTAATAGTATCAACATGTTCTTTAAAAAAACTAACATGTCTCAACATATCTTCATTTGAACTTGGCACCGTGATATTATCAAAATTTTCATTCAACAAATGATTTAACTGAAAATGGTGAACATATGATACATTCATGTCAGATTATATCTGAATTTTTTTACAAAATGTATGTGAATAAACATTTTAAAACATACATTATATTACATTAAAACCATAAAAATTAACACATACCTATCCCATGTCCTCTTCCTCATGACTAATTAGGCCTTGCCAACCATCGCGACAAGACTTTGCATACACTTTAATCTCTTCAATATTCATATTATCTATCTCCACATTTGATTCATATACAAAATTAGTAGGTGTATCAACTTGCGCTCTTTGTTGGTTTAGATCGACATCAATTTGAGTCAACACAGTTTGTATGTTTTCTATATTGGCATCCCTTGCTTCTAGACCAATATGAGAAGCAGAATCCATCTCTAAACACAAATTTTTTAGACATGGAGGTTGAGGTACCAAAGGAGGTAGAAGATGAGGCAATTCAATATTCCTATATGCACCCTTCTGATCATATATCTGACCTTTTCCAGTACCATAATATTTCGATGGAAGGTCGGTATAATTGGGATTCATACCAAAAAAAAATCTGCATAAAATAATCGAGCAAAATAATTTGGAACCTTGTGTTGTCATTATGATACATATGTTGTACTTGATGGCAACCTACTCATCTCAGATGATAAATTATAGTGCAGCAAAGTTCACGCACTTTCATGAAGATAAAATTTTCTTTCATGTAGAGAAAAGTTCACGGAATTGTATGCAGAGAAAAGTTTATTTCATGTAGAGAAAAGTTCATGGAATTTTATGTAGAGCAAAGTTTATTTCATGTAGAGAAAAGTTCATGGAATTTTATGCAGAGAAAAGTTTATTTCATGTAGAGAAAAGTTCACAGACTTTTATGCAGAGAAAAAAATTTATTTCATGTGGAGAAAAGTTCACGCACTTTCATGGTTAGTTCATGGTTTTAGTCTGACAGTTTTTGATCCTATGGTTTTGGTCCGTGGTATTGCATCCAAAAGTGTTGATCTCATGCACTTTCATGGTTGGTTCATGGTATTAGTCCGATAGTTTTTTATCCTATGGTTTTGGTCCGTGGTATTGCATCCAAAAGTGTTGATCCTGCGTTATTATGGTTTTGGACCATGGTATTGTGAAAGGCCTAAGACTATAAAAGAGGAAGGAGATCATTTGGCAAAGCATCATCTGAATTATTGAATATCTGATAAAGTGCTAGATCTGGAATACTGTGATTGGGTTATGGTGTAGATTTGGATCTAAGCTAAAGAGGGATCTCATCGGTTGATGGACAACAAGATCTAAGGATAGATCGGGATCAAATGGTTTGAAATAAACTATCTCTATATATTTGATTATGCTTATTCTAGATCTGTATACTAACGCTTGTAATGATCTGGGTATAACTTAAGTTTGAAATCGCTACAAGTCATGTTTGAATATTTATAGATCTATAAGCGGGTTGGCTTTGGTGTAAGCGAGTACCTATGCAGGTTTGGTTCATTGTAGTAGCGTATACAATTTGAGCTATGATATTTGAAGTCACAGGTGGTTTTGGTTGTTGATGGGTTCTGATGACAGTTTAAAGGTGACAGTATTCTGCATATCCGGTTTGGTTGATTGTGTTTAGCTTCAGTATTGATGGATGACAACTAATATTGGATCAGGATCATAATGAGTCATATTTATGTGATCTGATGGACTAGATCTGGGTGCTAACACATATATTATCCTTGTATATGTATTGATCTAGTGTTTGGGTGATTCAGAAGATTGATTGATTATGTGCTTCAATGATATTAATGGGTCCAGTATGAAAATTAGATGAAA